>JAQZBX010037866.1:0-23640 GCA_029593785.1 Cabassous unicinctus | reverse complement strand
AAAAAAAAAAAAAAAAAAGGAAAAAATTGAACAAGGTCTCAGGAAACTAAACAGCAAGAGACATGCAAATATATGCGTCATGGGTGTCCCAGAAGGAGAAGAAAAGGGAAAGGGGGCAGAAGGAATATTTGAAGAAATAATGGTAAAAAATTTCCCAACCCTACTGAAGGACATAGATTTGTGTGTCCAAGAAGCACAACGTACTCCCATCCAAATAAATGTGACTAGACCAACTCTGAGACACATACTAATCAGAACGTCAAATACAAAAGACAAAGAGAGAATTCTGAGAGCAGCAAGAGAAAACCAATGCATAACATATAAGGGATACCCAATAAGATTAAGTGCTGATTTCTCATCAGAAACCATGGAGGCAAGAAGACAGTGGCATGATATATTTACGATACTGCAAGAGAAAAACTGCCAGCCAAGAATCTTATATCTGGCAAGAATGTCTTTCAAAATTGAGGGCAAGTGTAGAATATTCACAGATAAGTAGAAACTGAGAGAGTTTGTAACCAAGAGACCAGCTTTTCAGGAAATACTAAAGGATGTGCTACAGTCTGAAAAGAAAAGATGGAAGAGAGAGGCTTGGAGAAGAGTCTAGAAATGAAGATTATATCAGTAAAAGTAACTAAAAGTCTCAAAAGAGTGGTGAAAACAAAACATGACAGATAAAAACCAAAGGTCAAAATGGGTGAAATAAGAACTTCCTTAACAGTAATAACATTAAATATTAATGGATTAAACTCCCCAATCAAAAGACACAGACTGGTAGAATGGATAAAATATGAGCCACCTATACGTTGTCTGCAAGAGACTCACCTTAGACCCAAGGATACCAATAGATTAAAAGTGAAAGGCTGGAAAAGATATTCCACACATGCAGTAACAAACAAACAAACAAAAAAAAACAACAACAAAAAACTGGAATAGCTATACTTATATCAGATGAAATAGACTTTAAGAGACACTAGTAATGTGCAATCTGAGGAGGAAGTCAGGAAAAAAAATTCATTTACAATAGTGACTAAAAGAATCAAATATTTAGGAATAAACTTAACCAACAATGTAAAGTACTTGTATTCAGAAAACTACAATGCATTGTTAAAAGAAATTTTAAAAAGACCTAAATAATTGGAAGAACATTCCATGCTTATGGATTAGAAGACTAAATATCATTAAGATGTGAATTCTACCCAAATTGATATACAGATTCAATGCAATCCCGATAAAAATCCCACCAGCATTTTAAAAATAAATGGAAAATATGATTATCAAATTTATTTGGAAGGGTAAGTGGTCCTGAATAGCCAGAACATCTTATAAAGGAAAAGCAAAGTTGAAGGACTCTCACTTCTGGACTTTAAATCATATTACCTAGCTACAGTGGTAAAAACAGCATGGTACTAGCATAAAGACAGATGCATAGACCAATGGAACCAAACTGATGGATCAGAACCATCAATGGTCAAGTGATTTTTGACAAGCCTGTCAAACCAACCCAGCTCCGGCAGAACAGTCCATTGAACAAATGGTGCTGAGAGAACTGAATATCCATAGCCAAAAGAAAGAAAGAGGACCCCTATCTCACACTTTATACAAAAATTGACTCAAAATGGATCAAAAACCTAAATATAAAAACAAGAAGCATAAAGCTCCTAGATGAAAATGTAGGAAAATATGTTCAAGACCTGGTGGTAGGTGGTGGATTCTTTAAAGAGATGAGAGGAGGACTGAGATGGACTACTGATGTTTAATGTATGTAGAAGTTTTAATTAACTTTACTCTAAAAGTGTGGAAGTGTAGAGAGTTGATTTTAACACATTATAGTGAGTAACCGCTGGTTTATAAATGGGAATGTGGCTGGAAAGGGTAGTCTAGGGATGCAAATGTCAATTGAAAGAAAGCTAGAGAATAATCTAGGGACTGAATAACACAGTAAACCCAGAGGTGGATGAGAATTGTGGTTGATGGTACAGATGCAAAAGTGTCCTTTGTGAGCTAGAGCAGATGTAAGTCACTATTGCAGGGTGGTGGGAATGTGGAGAAGAATGGGAAAAATACAACTGGAGAGACCTATGGACTGTGGCTAACAGCAATACTGTAATATTCATGCATCTATGCCAAAGATGTACTATCTTGATAATGGAGAAACATGGAAAAAGCGTGTCAAATGTATGCTATGGACCATGGTTAGTGGTAATAGTCTGATATTATCTCATAATCTGTAACAAATGTTATACCATGGTGTGGTGTGTTCATTGAGGGGTGTTGTATGGGAATTCTGAACATGTGCATGACTGTTTTGTAAGTTCACAACTTTTGTAATAAAAATATATTTAAAAAAAAATTAGAATGGATTGGGGGGAAAATACACCAAATGTAAGATATAGTAGTAAGATTTTGATGATATTCTTTCACAATTTGTAACAAATGTCTCACAAAAATGCAAGGTTGATGTATGGGAGCCCTGTATGACGTTATGCATGTTTGTTTTGTAAGTTCACAACTTTTACTACACACTGTTTATGTATGTTCATATATGAATGATAAAAAATAATAATAAAAATAGGGTGGGTTGGGGGAAAAATACACCAAATGTAAGATACTTTGGTTAGTGGTAATATTTTGAGGATGCTCTTTCATCATGTTAAAAATGTTTCACAACAATGCAAGGTATTGGTGGTAGGGTAAGGTATGAGAGCCCTGTATGATGCTATGCATGTTTGTTTTGTAAGTTCATAACTTTTACTATACACTAAATTGTTTATGTATGTTTACATACGAGTGATATACTTCAATAAATTTTCTAAACAAAAAAGCAAATGACTATATTGAAAAAACTGAGTTCAATTTCACTTATCATTTTTAAAATACAAATAATTAAGGCAAATGGTCATACTTTAAACACTCAGATGTGTAAATATTAAAATGTTTGATAATGCCGACTGTTGGTGGGGGTATGGGAAATAGGCACTCTCATATCTTGTTATTAGGAGCACAAATCCATACTCTTTTTTAAGGGCAACTCGGCAAGGTCTATCAGTTTGAAAATGTACTTACCTGTTGATCCTATATTTCTAATCCAGGGAATTTATTTTATAGCTGTACTCACACCCAGGAATTCCACTCCCAGGAATCTAACTCAAGAGAAATGAAAATGTATGTCCACACAAAAACTTGTATTTGACTGTTCGTAACGTATTCATAATAGCCACAAATTAGAAACAATCCAGATGTCTCAACTGATGAATGGACAAGCAAAATGTGGTATGCAAGATTCTGTGGCAATGAAAAGAAATGAAGCACTGATACACGCCACAACACGGATGAATGTGAAAAACATTCTAAGGGAAAGAAGACAGACACGAAAGCCACACGTCCTCTGGTTCCATTTCTCTGAAATGTCCAGAACAGCAAATTTGTGGAGGCAGAAAGCAGATTAGTAGTTGCCTAGGGCTGAGAGGGTTGACGTTTAGATATGTGTGATATACTTCAATAAATTTTTTTAAAAGTTGAAAATAAAATTTAAATTCAAATTTAGGGACCCAGTCTTGATTTTTAAACTGTTTATAGAGCATCTATTGTATGCCTGGCCAACAAATACAAGTCCTGATTGATATCAGCTTCTCCAAGCATAGTCTTCTCAAGGGAAAGCAATGGTCCTAGGAACATTTATGCTCTCAATGACTTCCCAGTTTCACAACCAAACAGTTCCTAATATGTTAGAAACACCAGGGACATCTAGGAATAAATAAATGGACAGAAAGGAAACAGTGCCTTTCTCGCCTCCACCAAAAGCTCTGTCCCTACTACCTGAGAAAAGTGGCAGCCACAGGCCATTTTGAAAGCAGCCCAGAAGGATTTTTGATATAAAGTCAGCCTGATATCCTAAAGCCATGGCCCAGATTTCCAGGATGAGATCCGACCTCAAGAAAAACATGAGCGAGAGTTACAAGGCAGCCTTATAACAAACCTCTGGAGACAGACCAGAATTGAACAAAACCTATCTTGGTTAGCTCATAAAGATTTCTTGGCACTGCCTATTATGTAGCAGGTGCTGTCCAATCCTGCCCTCATGAAGCTTACAGTCTGGACAATGAGTATGGGTGTGTGTGGGGGGGTGTAAGTATGAGTGTGAGTATGGGTGGGTGTGTATGTGGCAGAGGGTAAAGTATAAACAAAATATGATAAGCACCAAGGCAAAGAAATAAAGAGGGAAAGGGTTTGTGTTAGAAGTGGGTGTGAAATTTTAGAGAGGGTGAGCCAAGACCTCCCTGAGAATGTGACATTTGAGTAAAGGCCCAAAGGACATGCAGGAGTTGATTAAATGGATATCTGGGGGGAAGAGCATGCCTAGCAGAGGGAACAGCAAATGCTAAGCCCCAAACTAGCAGCAAGTCAGGCACGTTGGAGGACCATTGAGGAGGTGGGTAGGGCATGGGAAGATGAGGACTCTGGCCTTGCCACTAGTTGATGGGCTGCCACTGGTCAGTAGCGAGCAGAGCACCGCTGTGAGGTGGCCTGTGTATGTGCCACTGTGTGGAACCAGCTGCAAGGCTGCTCCTGGAACCCAGGGGAGAGGTGGGCTACCACTTCGGTGGCAGAAGTAGGAGTGGTTAAACATGATCAAGTTCAGGATACGTTCTCAAGGTAGAGCTAACTGAATTTCCTAATAGACTGGATGTAGAGTGTGAAAGAAGGATAGAGGTCAAGGAGGACTAATCAACTAGAAGGACAGAAATACCTTTGACGGAAGAGGTGAATTCAGAGACCAGGTGAAGCCTGAAAACCTGAATTTGGAAGTCATCAACATATAAATAGTAGTTAAATAGAATGGAATCAATTGGATATTTTTATTTCTCAGAAGCAATACAAGTACCCCTAGAAGTGGCTAGAGGTATTCAGGATAAGCAAAGCACACTTTCTAGAAGCTTGATTTTATGATAAATGACATTTAAAATATTTTTGTAAGAAAATAAATATTCCTAACATGGAGGATAATTCAAACATTGCATGAGTTTTTAAGATAAAACACCAAACCTCAAAGAAATGTGCTTGTGACAGGTAGCTTTGAGCTACAGTCTAGTCTCCCGGGGCTGTAGATTTCCTTTCTTCTTCCTATACCAGCATTTTCATGGGACTATCTGAGCAGCTCCAAGCCTTTTAAAGTTATTTAGTATCACTCATCTAGAAACATTTGCGTGACAAGCACTCTACTTGGAGCAAGGGAGAGAGTGGGGAACAGGAGGACTCTGCCCTTGTGAACCACAATTTGTATTGATGATATTAAGTTCATCTGGGCTTGGTTTTGTTCAGGTGTTGCCCTAAAGGAAAAAAACAAAACAAAACAATGTCATCTCTATACTTTTAGGGTTACCACAAAATTCAAATATTTATGATTGCAAAAATAGTTTAGAAATTGCAAATAGATATCAGATGAATTGAATCAACATTGTTTCCATAGCAGGGATTCAGGGGGATTGCAAAAACACTTAAAATGAGTCAGAAAGAGCCTGAATGAGTGACCACAGCTAAGAGAGGCTGATTGCTACATCTGGGCACTAAATCTGGCTCGTAAGTGTCCTAACACTCAAGAAAAACTTAAAGTCTGTAGTTTTAATTTTCTGGCAAAAGAAACACAGAAATTCATTGACAAAGAAAATATTTTTCTTGGAAATAGTCTCAAGCAGAGTTCACGTGGTCGACACAAAACAACTGAGGAGCCCAGAGCAGAGGATACTTCCCATGACAGTTCCACAAAGAGGACAGCAGCACTGTTCAGCAGCAGCATTGATCCGGCGCTGAGGCTCTATAAGTAAGACTGTGCAATATTAAATTACTCAATTACAAGATCCTTACAAGAGATATCATTTTGTACTATTTCAGTTTTATTTCCAATTATATGTATTACTTTCATAATAATAGGAACATTATTTATAAATCACAGGCTCAGCATCTGAGGTACAGATTAAAGGCTTCAAGAAAAAGAACGTCAGTTGGAGAGGGTGTATGTTCTTTCTAAATTCTTTCTTAAGCTCTAAAACAACTTACAAAGTACATCCTGTATGTAACAGGAAAATTTAAAACAATGATTCCTTCCAAATACCATTAGTCAAAAGCCTGCTTTCAAAATAAACAATCTTAGACATGTGATCTCAAGTACAGCGGGGAAAAAAAGATTATGAGTTTGCAGTTGAGTGTTTGCCTGATAAAATGCATATAAAAAGTATAAAAATATTATTCTTTGTTTACATGCTTCTTTTGAAATATTTTTGACAGTGTCTAATATAGATGGGCTTTTTATTGCCAGAGGGAAAACTTCTACTAAATTCAAAAGCTATAGCAATTAAGAATACTTTTAAAATTATTTTTATATTCATGCTTGCCCTGAAAACTAGACACAAACTGCAGCAGTTCCTGACCCCCAGTGCTTACTCGAATGGCTGGGTCTGTGTTTCCTTCCTGGCCCTCCCCTCCCTCACACAGCAGGAATCTCTGCCTCCCAGTCTGCACCAGGCCCAGTGACTGGAACAAGGGCTGGGTGTGCAACCCAAACCAAGTCAACCTGTATCTTCCCTGGGATTCTTCAAACAAATCCAGTTTTCCTTCTCACTGCAGGACTGTTTGGGTGAGACCTTGGAAGCTACCAACGATCCTTCTGCAGGCAGCATGGAGAATGCTCACCTGCAAAAGCTAAAACTCAGGAAGGGTAACAGGTGCGATGGAAACAAAGGGAGAATGTGGCCCAGGTTCCTGTCTCTGAGGTCCCTCTCTTGTCCTCTCTAGCAACTCTTTTGATTCTATGACCTACTCCAAGATCCTTTCATGAAATTCTTTTTTTTTTTTTATTGCTCAATTTGTTTGAACCATATCAAATTGTCATTTGTGTAAGTCAGAAATGACCTAATATTGCCAACTCTATTGACAATTTTAATATGGGTCAACCCTAATAGATCATGTTTATGCCACTTGGAACCCAAAAAGTCCAAGATGATGATAACTACCAATGCTTAATGGAACTTTCAAAGTATGTGACTGAAAGAAAAAAAACGAAAAACAAAAAATCCTATGCTATGTTTAATATTGGTCTTTGGGGAAGATAAAGGAAAAAGATACACAAAAACTCACAAGCATACATAACCCACCTATATCCATATACATACACACGTTTTAATTTACACATGATTCATGTGATTGCATAAAACTATTAGTAATGCAATGGCTCAGAATAACAAGGCAGGATAGATGTGTAATTAAGAACATGGACTTTGGAATCACACTGTCAGGATTCAGCTCCTGGAGCAACAACTTGCTACCTTTAAATTGAAAACTGTATTGAAATAACCATATATTCATATGCCGTTGTAAGAAATAATACAGAGATTTTGAGTACCCTTTACCCAGTGGACCCCAATGGTAACATTTTTTTTATCTTATTTTTAATTCTTTTAAAGATACTTGGATTATACAAATGTCATATAAAAACCATAGCAGATTCCCATATGCCCCGCTCCTCACACCTCCCACATTTTCCCACATTAACAACATCCTTCATTAGTGAGGTACATTCATTGCAATTGATGAACACTTTTGGAGCATTGCCACTAAGCATGGATTAAAGTTTACATTGTAGTTTACACTCTTTCCCACCCAATTCTGTAAGTAATGGCAAGATTTATAATGGCCTGTATCTGTCATTGTAATGTTATTCAGGACAATTCCCAAGTCCCAAAAATGCCCCCATTTTACACGAGTTTTTCCCTCTCCCTGTGCTCAGAACCTCCAGTGGCCACTGTCTCCACATCAATGATATAAGTTCTTCCATTGCTAGAATCACAATAAGTCTATAATAAAATACCAGTAAGTCTACTTTACCCATAGTTCATTCACCAATCCTGAGGATTCTGGGATGGTGATGTCCACTCCACCTCTAATTAAGAGGGGGCTGTGATCCCATAGGGCCGATGGATGGGACTCCCTTTCTTGCACTTGTAGACTCTCTCAGCTCCTTGATATATTAGCTGTCCTGGGTGAGACCAATGAACTGGAGAGTAGGTGTTGCAACTCCACTGAGATTCAGGGCCCAGCTGGCACATGGACAGCCCAAAATTTAGTATCCTGGATGTGCATCTACCAATTCTAGTACTAATTATAGGTTCAAATAGAAGGGACAGATGAGTCGTGTGTAGGGAAACCACAACTGAGTTCAACTCTGTCACTCTGGGGAGCATAAATTCTAAAGTAGGGCCCACTGGCAAGGTACCAAACTCTTTAACTACCTGCCCTGACTATAGTGTCTGGCTGTCTCCAGAGCCCTCAGGAGTCCCGTTATTTGGGGTAGTATCTACTATAAAGAGATCCTGCTGAGATGTGCATAAGCGTAACTTCTGGAATGACCTCCCGACTCACTTTGAAGTCTCTTAGGCAGGGGATCATTGGTTTGGGATGTCGGTGATGGGGGATACATGGGAGAAAGCTCACCTGGGCATACATATAATGCATATAAATTGTTCAAATGTTCATGGGGCATTGTTACGGTGGATGGAGATTCACACAATAACCAAAGGAATATCAAATTCCCCTCCTGGGGTGCTCTGCCACATTCTCTAATGGATCAGCAAGAATTCCCCGAGTACAGGGGCAATGACTAGTGAAGAAGGATGGTCCATTGACAGGCCCTTCATATTGATGACTGTGCATATGAACCTTTACTCTTGAAATTGAAACTTAGCCTAGTATTACAGGGTGCCTAAGAGTTGCCTCCTGGGAGCCTCCTTGTTGCTCAAATGTGGCCCTCTCTAAGCTGAACTCAGCATATAAATACATTACCTTCCCTCCAGCACGGGACGTGACTCCTGGGAATAAGCCTCCCTGGCACCGAGAGATTACTACCAAGCACCAACTAGCAATGCAACTGGAAAAAGACCTTGACCAAAAAGCGGAAAAGGTAAAGACAAATGAGTTTATATGGCCCATGGTAACATTTTACAAAACATTTCCCAACATTGTACAAAATTGGGACCAGGATTTGAGATTGATACAATCCACTGATCTATTCAGATTTCCCCAGTTTTACTTGTACTCGTGGGTGTATTTAATCTTACACAGTTGTACACTTGTAGGTGCCTGTGCCCAGCACCACAGCCAATAGCTATCTCCATCACCACAAGGACCTCGCATGCTGCCTTCTATGGCCACGGTCACTACCCCCTATCAATTTCTATAATGGTCATAGGACTCTTGAGATTATCTATTTCATCTTGGTTGAGTTTTGGTAATTGGTAATTTGACAAGTTGGTTCATTTCTTCTTGGACAATTTATGAGAGTAAAAGTTGTCCATTATTACTCTTTTAATGGCTTCAGGATCTGTAGCATTATCCCATTTCATTCCTATTATTATTTGTGCCTTTTTTGGTTAATTTTGGTAGAGGTTTATCAATTTTATTCATATTTTTGAAGAACCACTTTTGTTTCATTGCTTTTCTTTATTTTCCTAATTTTGACTTCATTGATTCTGCTCTTAATTTCTGCTTGCTTTTGGTTTATTTTCTGCAGCTTTGCTACTTTTATCTTCTGCTTGCTTTTGGTTCATTTTGTTCTTCTTTCTCTAATTTCTTGAGATAGGAACTTAGATTATTGATTTGAGACCTTATTTCATTTCTAATGTAAGCATTCAGTGATATAAATTTCCATCTCAGAACTGCTTTAGCTGCACCTACACATTGATATGTTGTGCTTCCTTTTTCATTCAGGTCTATGTATTTTTTATTTCCTTTGAGACTTTCTCTTTGCCCCATGTATTATTTAGATAAGCACTATTTAATTTTCACCTCTTTGAAGATTTTCCTGTTAACTTTCAGTTGTTCATTTCTAGTTTGGTTCCACTGTAGTCAGAGAACACACTGTGATTTCAACAAATTTACATTGATGAGGTTTGTTTTATGGCCCAGAATATGATCTATCTTAATGAATGTGCCATGGACTTGGGGAAAAAAATGTTTATTCTGCTGTTGTTGGGTGGAGTGTCCCATAAATGCTAATTAGATCCTTCTGTTTGGTGGCATTGTTCAGATCATCTATACCCTTGCTGGTTTTCTGTCTATTCAGTCACCAGATCCTAGCCTATGTTTGTGGGCTGTGGTTTCAATGACAGCTTAATTTTCAGATATTTTGCAATATTATTTTGGTCTGCTGCATTTATCTGGTGCTGTTGGGGTTCCCACTGGTGCTACCTGAGAAAGTGGAAGGTGTTTCCCCAAGCCTGGCTGCCTGGTATCTTCGTGGAGACTCCCATTTGACCCAGGGAAGGAATGAGCCTATCGGGGATACCTTCTATTGCTAACAAAGGGGTCAGGAAATGCCAGATCTCCTTCTCTTGTTGGGTGGGGGTATGTAAGTTGTCCTGCCACTAGGTTCTCCTTTACTCCTGGTATCCTAAACCAGTTCACCTTCTTCTTATCACCTTTCCAAGCCTTTTGTTTGCCTCTTGCATTATTTCCTGGATTTATAATTATGCCTGGTCAGAAGGATGAGGGAGTAACAAATACACACCATGTCCAACCTCAAGTCTTGCGTTTCAAGGTTTTTACACTGAACAAAATCCCTGCATCTCAGATTCATCGCTGGAAAATTGAACATAATAAAACTGCCTCACAGGTTTCTGTGAACATTAATAGATAAATGTAAAGCTCTTAATATGCCACCTTCTATATAACAGTCAGAAAATGTCAGCTATTGCTGCACAATATAACCCAATAATTAAAATTTATTAGAAAATGTTTATAGGAAAGGCCAGAAGGAAATCCATTAAATATTATCATCTCTGGATGGTAGGCACATGGGTACTTTTAAACTTTCTTCTTTTACATTTCTCTATTTCCTAAATGTTCTACAACAGGTATTAGTTTAATAGCAAAAAAATATTTTTAAAATATAATCTAAACATCTACCTTATCTCTTGTTAAGGTACTTATTTAACTTCTATACAACCTTCAGATAAAGTGAAGACGATGAATGTAACAAATAAGATCTGAACTTTTCTTCCATTTCTGGGCTTATGAGACATAAAGATAAAATGACCAGGCAAGAGCATTTAACTGACGCTGCTTTGTTCTGAGAATATAATGGTTATTTCAAAGTCTCTCATTTCTCTTAACCCCTAGATTGACCTAATTAGCAAATTGCATAAGAACTAAGATAAATAGCTCAATATGATTCACAGCCTCAAATAAGGTAAGATTCTATCCTGTGGTGAGACCAGTTCAGAAACACTGCTTTGAGTCAAATCAGCAGGAGGGCACTCTCTAAAATATGACCCAACAAAATGAAAATAATTACTTCAAAAGAAAAAATATGTATCATAAACTACCATTTTAGCAAATTCTGCCTTCCTTTCAGACTGTCAGCCTAGATTTGAGAGGAGAAAAGACAGGTAAAAATATAGAAGCCTCTGGAAAATGGAGTGGCTCAGAGAGCATTCATTCAACAAATTATCTACTGAGGGCCTGGGGCTCCAATTTTAAGTACCCAGAGGGTCCAAAGTGCAAAATCTTAGATTTAGGAGATGTACCGAATAGAAACCTGAATAACATACCATAATATTAGTATTTAATTATTCTCAATTAAAGTTTTTAAAAACTTGATAACATAAGTCAGAATTTCTAAGTCTAAATAATTCCCTTAGGAAAAATTGTATTAAAAAAAAGTTATCTGTTCTATAAAACTACTAAATTGATGAGGGAAATGAGGTCTGTTAAATCGATGTTCCAGATTGTATTTTTAGACAGCTCTAATTCCAGAAAAAATGACTGAAGAGGCAACAAGCAAGCTGAAAGTTTAACTTCAACTCAAAAACTATCATACAAGTTAATTAAATATATATAATTAGTCCATTTTAAAGCAGAAAAACACCACTGAGGGTTATGTCCAACTTTAGGCTTGCTTGACCTGTAACATGAGGGAGAAACACTACCTCTGATTCCTCATTTGGATTTGGAAGCTTTTACAAGAATATTCTTGGCAGATAATATTACATATGAATATTAAAAATTCATTTTATTTAGAATATCAAAATAGTACACAGATGCTCATTGTAAATAATTAACATACCCATCAGCTACTAATATAGCAAAGTAATATGACCTATATTAATTAATATTGCATTATAAACACTGGTGTGCTTTTTTGTTTTGGCCCAGGTCGTAACTTCTGAAAAATATTCACTCCTGGCAAACGTTAAAATAAACAAAACACAAAACACAAAAAGGAAAAAAAAATTATTAAACTACAACAAAAATTTGGTTTGCATGATTGAAAAGGCTATATTCTTGTATTAGTCAGCCAAAGGGGTGCTAATGTGAAATACCAACAACGGGTTGGTCTTTATAAAGGGTATTTATTTGGGGTAGAAGTCCACAGATACCAGGCCATAAAGCGTTAAGTTTCTTCTCTCACCAAAGTCCATTGCCACGTGTTGGAGCAAGACAGCTGCCGACGTTTGCCAGAGTTCAGGCTTCTTGGGTTTCTCTCCAGGCTTAGCTACTGTGTTTCCTCCACAAGGTCAGCTGTAGACTACCAGGCAAAGGGCTCACTTCTCTTCTCCTGGGGCCTTCTCTCCAACATCAAAACTGCTTCTCAAAAACCGCTCCCTCTGTCCTTTGCCTTGCTTTTATATTCGATTCCCCACCCACCAAGGGGTGGGGCTCAACGCCCTACTGACATGGCCCGGTCAACGCCCTAATCATAACTTAATCATGCCCAGATTAACAGATCAGTTTACAAGCATGATCCAATTATATTTTTGGAATTCATAATTACATCAAATTGCCAAATGGCTACAATTCTTAAATAAGTAATTATTTCTCCTCCCCTGCTAAACTGTATTAAAAGCTGGTTGATTTTACCCAACATTGTTATACAATCTATTTAAACCTTTACTTCTTTCAGCAATCAAGATGATAAAGAGAAGATCGAAACTAAGCTAATATGCTAATTTCAACTAGGGTCCAGATAAGAATTTAAATTATTGCAAAAAATTAATAAATCTCTTATCTTTAACAGAGCAAAACATTTCCTAGAAATATTAAAACATGAAAATAGGAGAAAATATGACAATAGTTCTTAAAAGACATCTTTTCTTTTTTAAACCATCACTTACAATAATCAGAATAGTAATGTCACACAAAGCATTAAAATTTTACTTTATATATTAACAACTGCAAGAACATTTCTGAACACATCTGTCAAATAGATATAATCAGCACAAGAAAATGCATGACTTGGTCAACATAGGTTCTAAAAGTTCACTCTTAACTATCAACAATCAAGTATGCAGGAGGGAGAAAACCAAACTAATATATGACAGGCAAAGAAGTATTCCAACTAACATAATTCCAATAAAATCAGAGAAGGAATAACAGTAAGCATCCGGCGATAACTAAGAGGGGGGCTTGAAGGCAAAGGGGACGTGAGATATATGCTTTAACCACGTGCTCGTCATCAGATCTACTTGGTCCAAATCCTTGACAACCTGCACAATACACATAGTTTTCATTCCTGTCATAAATATATTGATTTTGAGTATACCAATTCATCTGAAGATTACTTTTAGAAAAGGGAAGAAAATGCAAATAACTAAAATTTAAAAAGCTAAAAGAAATCTCAGGCACTAAAACAGTATGGGTTTATTTAACCATCAAAAAATATCTAAAATTTGCCAGTGATGTCATCTTTTTCCTTCTATGTCAGGTGAAGAAACAAATACAGATAGATTTTCTGAAAGTATCTCAAGATCTATGTGCTACATATGCAGCAGAACTGGGGCTAAAGCCAGGTCTTTCTTCTTCCTTTGATCTATTCGTCTTAGGAAATTATTACACTTTCCACAGGAAAAAATGATACATGGAATGCAGTAGAATGAATAATCAACCCATCACTCCCAAAGACATCTGAGATATTCAGGTCTTAATCCCTGGAACTTGTGAATGTTACCTAATATAGGAACAGAGCCTTTACACAAGTGATTAAGATAAGGATGCTGCAAATAGGATGTTATCCTGGAATATTCCCATGGGCCCTAAGTGCAGTACAAGTGTCCGTACAAGAGGGAGTCAGATGTAGATTTGACTAGACAGGAGAGAGAACATGATACGACAACCAGAGCAGATAGAGATTTCAAGACACCACTACAGGTTTTAAAGATGGAAGAAAGGACCAAGAACCAAGGAATGCTGGCTGCTACCAGATGCTGAAAAGGCAAGAAATGAAGCTTTAGAAGCTGGAAAAGGCAAGGCAATGGATTCTCCCATCAAGGCTCCAGAAGCAGCATAGCCCTTTTGACAGACATATTGGTTTCAGACCAAACCAACTTAGGACTTATGATCTCCAGAACTTTAACACAATAAATTCTGTTTGTTGCAAATACTGATTTTCTTTCCAATTAACAAAATATAAAAAACTTAACAGTAATCATGCATAAATATGTGTCAAGGCAATCCTTTTTTGGAAAGAATAGTTGTTCTTTTTTAACTTTTGAAGTAAAATTCACCTAACATATAATTAACAAATTTACACTGTAGAATTCAGTGGCATTTAGTACATTCACAATATTGTACAACTATCACCTCTGTCTGGTTCAAATATATTTTCATTCTGCCAAAAGGTAACCCTGTTCCAATAAAAGAGCCATTCCCCAGCTCCCCTTCTCCCAGCTCCTGCCCTATGAAATTTGCTCATTTGATGTATTTCATGAGAGATGATAGGACATTTTTCTTTTTGTGCTTGGGTTATTTCACTCAAAATGATGTCTTCAAGTTCATCCATGTTGTAGCATGTAGCTGAACTTCATTTTCATGGCTGAACAGTAGTCCATTGCAAGTATATAGCACAGCTCCTTTATACATTCAATCAGTTTAGGATACTTTAGTAGCATCCACCTTTTGGCTATTATGAATAGTGCTGCTATAAACATTGGTGTATAAATATCTTCTCTAATCCCTGCTTTCAAGTCACTGGAGTAAAGAAAAATAAAAAATTAGCAGCTCCTTTAAAAAATCATATACATTTATATTGAGATATGCATATTTATTGATATACACATATAAATATATTGAAATATATATGAATGCATATTTATATATAATGCTTCAAATTCACACTGACTTTATAATATTTGTGACTTTTTAAAATTTTATTGAAGTATATTATTCATACATGAACATAAACAAGTGTATAGTAAAAGTTGTGAGAAAATATGAAAGAATATCGTCAAAATATTACTACAGTACTAACTGCAGTCCATACCTTACATATGCTGTATTTTCCTCCAACCCTCCCTGTTATTTTTTATTTATTTACTTTTATCCATTTCCCCTCCCCCCCATTTTTGCTGTTTTTGTGTCCATTCGCTGGGCAATTCTCTGTGTCTGTCTCCTGCCCTCTCTTCTCATCCTTCTCCTCCTGTCTTCACTGGGGATTCGATCCTTGGAACCTCTGATGTGGGAGAGAGGCGTCCCACTGCTTGCACCACCTTAGTTCTTGTTTATTCAGCGTGTCTTGTCTGGGCTCTTCCCCATGTCCCTCACCCATTACGTCATCATCTAGCTGTGTGGCTTGGCAGCCCACACACTTTCTATATTTTTCTTTTTTTAATTTTTTAATTTTTACCAGGAGGCCCCGGGGATTGAACCCAGGTCCCTCCACATAGATGACGGACACCCAGCCATTTGAGCCACATCGCCCCCCTGCTATATCTCCCAAGGTCGACCAAAGACACCCAGAGTTACAGTCATTTTCTGTACAGGATGGTCATATAATAAATCAGGCTTGGTTTATCACCAGCATTCTGAAAACCAGACCTAGGGAGAAAAACTAGGTCTGGGGACACATGCATAGTTTCTAATATAGCGAATGTTTAGCCTATCCTGATTATCACAAAATCAGGACAGCGAGACTATTTGCAATGTGTTGACTTTTAACATATTATAAACTAAAAAATATTTTTAGATATAGATTTAAGGGGGCTGTAACCAAGCAGCATTGTTTTATTTTGCTGTTACATGCATCAAAATGGGATTTTTCATTTCTGGCTAAATTTGGCTTGAGGAAAGAAATGACCCATGCATAAGAAAAATAAGTTATGATTCAGATCTCTATTTACATATTAATCGACCAGCATTAGATAGAAGGAAAATGGTAAATAACAGTATTTTTTGTGTATTAAAGTTATTTACAGAAAGCAGTGTTATTGTTTAGGCCCAATTTAATTCCTGTCCTAATTTTCGACCCATTTATAGTATGATAGCCTAAGTCTATGCTAAAAAATGAAAACAAGACTAAAATATCCACCATATAGAGGCCAAGTAACTGAACACAGTATGTAAACGCTCCGAATTCAGCATGCTGAGTACTGATTGATGGCACAGCTCTCTCTTCACACTGAATACTGAAAGACATAAAACTCCCTGCTCTAACAAGAACTTGCTTTTATTTTCCTTTGGTACAAGGGATAATATTTAGCACACTATATTATTTAAATATTTGAAGTAAAATGACATGTCAGAAGGAATTCTAGGTGCATCAAATAAAGGTGAGATGTCATTATTTTAACACTGTCTTATGTTGTTTACAGAAAAAGGTACAAAAAGTATATGGAAGAAAAATAGTACTATATTGACGCTTTGGTGGTTTACACAAAAAGAATGCATCCTCATAGGAAGAGTAGAACTCATAGAAATCACATTTCACAGCTTCAAAATTAATTCAATGAATTCTAAATTCCATCAAAAACAACTGTATGTATAAAAGATAAGTAAACAAAGGAGTAAGTCTTAATATAGTATGTTATTTATACCATTTGGAAACAGAGTGTACTTTCATCAAACAGATAATGGCGAGTGACAGAAATCATGTAATAGCAAGCTCTACCAGCTGCTCCTAGGGATGCAATTCACTGACAGTACAATGAGGAAGGGATTTCTGGCCTCAGCACAGTTGACATAGTGATACTATGGAAGGTAAAACCCTACTGTTATTGTTCTATGTGACTAGATCTTAACAGAAGTCTCTGATGAATGCTAGACAAGGAAATACTCGGCATCAGAGAAATGATATTTTCTTCATGAGCTCATTCATATGTTAATTTGCAATAGATGCTATATTCCCTCCAAAGGATAAAAAAAACATCAATGTCTCCAGATTTTATAGGAAGCCCTAAGTGAATTAGAACCTTGCCAATATAAAAGAAGATGGGAAGTCAGTACTTCTCTAGAAAAAGGATGGCCAATGCTGAACAGAAAAAGAGTAAGAGTAAATATAAAAAAATAATAAAATAGTTATATTGGTACAGTCTTTATGAAGAATAATCTGGAAGTTCATCTCAAAGGCCTTATCTGAGTATCCTTTGACCCACCCATATCACTTCCAGGAATTTCTTCTAAAGAAAATAATCACATGTCTACATAACAATTTAGACATAAGGATGTTCATCATGGCATTGTTTATAATGACATAAAAACATGCCAATCAAGTAATAAATGGAAACAATCAAAATGTTAAGCAATATAAAATGCTTCTCTCCTGCCTCTCCTTTTATGGAAACTAATCTGCTAATGTCTATTAACATTCAAAATGCATGTAGTAGCTTTGGAGACAGTCTTGGGCTAAAATTCTGTCACTTGAATATTTAGAACTTCTGGAATAATTTACCTGGAATCAATTTTGTATATAATATGAGAAGAGTACTTGGCATTATTTCTTCCAGATGTAGGTTGAGTTGTATAAATGACACTAACTAAATAATCCATCATTCTTAACCAATATATGATAGCTTTATCTTATATCAGATACTCATATATCTAATCTATTCAGTTGATGTATTTCCTTGCCAATTCAAACTTACTTAATTATGGGAAATTTATAGTGCATAGCACATGGTTTATAGTCTCCCCACGTAAAATTTTTGTTTCACAAATTTTGGGGCAAATTCTTAGATTTTTCCATTGATAATTTTGAAACAACAATAGAGATCTTTAAAAGAATAAAAGGAAAGATTTCGGTGGGAGATATCTGAAATGTGTTCTAATACATTCTTCAACAAAAATATGGCCTTTTAGTATTCATTTAAAAAATCTATCACAATTGCAATAAAGCTTTTATATAAGCATCCATATTAATCATAATGGTAGATATATAATATACAGTTAAGAACTGTCAAGAACTGTCACTGTCAAGAACAATCTATAATCCAAATACAATCTCTGCCCAAGATAAGTTTAAAATCTCAACTTCATTGCCAAAAATAATTTTATTTTTGATAATTTTGCTTACCACATAACTTGCTCTGAACTATACAATTACTAATTTCTATTCAAATCAATTATAATAATTATAGTTGTTAAATTACCACTTTTATCTCATCTTAAATATTGTGATTAACATAAAGTAAAAATGCTAATATTCTGCATTAATATGCTTAATTTCTAAACATATTAACTATCATTTTAAAACATCAGGGTTAAGCCATAATAAAAATTATATAAAACAAAGACTGGACAAGGTCATGAACGTTAAAAGAAATATACTAGTGTTAATCAATCATATATGACCTTCATTTTCTAAGTTGAAATTTTCAGAGATTTTTTAGGCCCCTCCTCCCCTTTTTGATTAAATCAAAAGTTTGGGTAAATGACTGTGTCTTTCTGATAGTTATATTTTCCTTATCTACTTACTGAGATAAGAATGGTTTTGAAATGATGGCAAGGTGAATAATTTTATACTCTTAATTTGACCAAACTCTAAGAGGTAGGTAGTCTAAGATTGAGTCCATGAAAGAAAAAGCTCTACTCAAAATGCATCAACATTACTGATCTATAGATTTCAAGACATTATCTTTTCAACAGTACAGCCATACAACTAAAAACAAGTGTGATCTTCTTGGGAAAAGGATATGCCTTTCCCCAGGTTTGGATTAAACCCACCCTGAGCAGCCCGACGCAACCTCCCTCTCTTAACTCTTGATGTCAATCTGTCTCATCTGGTGTTTGGCAAATGCTATATACTTTTGTTGTTCTCTTTTTATTTCTATTTCCTATCCTCTGATACTTTGTACAGTGCTTGTGTATGCATTTGAATGTAAAATAAGTGTTATGGTTGAAAATCTATAGATTATAATAAGAATTTTAACAGAGCACTGCTTTTTAAAATATGGCTTTAGTGTACAATCTCATTAGATCCTCTTTGAGGTCATTTGTGATCTTCATTTCCACAAGAAGGAAAGAGGGAATCAGAGGTGCTAACTTACACAGGGTCGAATGGTTAAGCAGAGATTAAAACCCATACTATCTTACTCCATTTTCAATGAGTATCTTTCCTCTGCATCACAAGTTGTCAAGTGGGGTCCCCAGACCAGCAGTATCATCATTCCCTGGGAACTTGTTAGAAAAGCAAATTCTCAGGCCTGACCCCAGAGATACTGAAACAGAAACTCTGGAAATGGGGCCTGACAACCTGTGTTTAACAAGCCCTCTAGATAACTCTGGTGCAATCAAAAGCCTGAGAACGACTGTTCTATAACACAAGGATTAAATGCTAAATTATTTATCTAACTATGTTCAGCAATTTTATAATTTAAAAAATGTTAAGTCAGAAATATCAATGGATTTGTAATGACTTTAAGCAACTAGATTATATTAACTTTTATATTCCTCATTCTAATCACCTCAATGTATAGTAATTCAAAATGATGAAATGATGAAAGTAAAGCATATATTATGAATTAGATATTTGCTTTCCCCGTTTTCAGATCTCAAAATACTATTTCTTACCCCTTCTTACAATGACTCCACAAAATAGAGAAAAGGCTAGAAAGCTCAGAAATACCTTCTTGCTTTAGCTACTCTCATCAGCACTAATCCTGGGGTGCCCATCTCCTGGCCTCGTGAAGTGCTGAACCAGTCATGGGTGCTGGAACAGGGGCACTATGGAAGCTAGGTGCCAGCTGGTTTTGATTAATTCTTTCAATAACCATTTGGTGGCTGTAAACTATCTGTCAGGCACATAGGATACAAAAATGGCTCCTTGCCCTTTCCATTGAATTTACATTTCAATGGAAAGAAATACCTGTAAATAAATATTTGAATTAAGCCTTGAAGGATGGGGAGGAACCGAGAATTCTAGAAGTCAACCACAGGAAGCTACAATCCCCATGAGGCTAGAATAGACTCCACATTAATCTTTTCTTTTTCCCCCGAATGTTCAATATCATTTTGGTTCAACAGTGATTATTAACACTAGGTTATTTGGCTTTCTGCCAAAAGGTTTATTTGGGGGCACTTCTACGATTTTTTTTAACCTCTCCATTGATCCCATGACCACTTCTCTGCTTTCTGGTTAATGCCCCTTCTGCACCCCAAATAGCTTTGACACCAGCCATCATTCTCACTCCAGACCACAAGAAAATGTCCTGAGCAAAGACCTATTAACTATCAATTAAAACTCTCTCCTAAAATTTGCTTTGGCTGGAAGATTTTCTCTGGAATGTGTGGTTTCAATACTGCTGCCCACCAAACATCCGCAGGTCTCCTCTGAGGCCATGGAAGGACTGTACTTTCCTGCCTCCACTTGAGGAGCCTGTGAGCTTATATCCACCACACTTCTCTTTCCCTCTAACAGGTTATTAGCAACATTTGAGATGGTGGCTGCTCCATAAGCCTATGTCCCTGAGAGAATGCAATGAACAGAAATACCCTTTCCACCCACACTGGACATGTAGACTAAATAAGAAATAAACTGTTGTTTTAAGCCACTGATATTTTATGGTTAATAAATGCTGTAGCATAACCTAGACATCTGATTTTTCCAGAACTTAACCCCCTAAATCTTCTTTGATACACAAAGAGTAATATGAATATCAATATTCATGTTGAACTTTAGAATCTAAAATCTAGAGTCAATGAAATTTATACCCCAAAGCTACCTTGCAGCCTCATTTACATCAACGCCTCATTTTTCCCATGAAGGACCTGAGGCCAAGAAATAGACGGTGACTAGAAGCCAGGCCTCTTGTTTTGACAAAGCCAGGATGCCATGGCATCAGACTCCCAGTCCAGTGCTCTCTGCCCTCTCCATGTGGCCTGTGACCTGTGAGGGTGTTGGAGAGCTAAGGCTGCTTTAACAAAGCCATTTCCCACCCTGCATTTTCTGACAAAACATGCTCTGTCCTAAATTAAGTTGCAAAGGAAAAATGTCTTTTAAATTATTCTGGCAGTTATAAACTGTTGGAAACCAAGACAGATACATATGGTCCTTGGAAAATGAAGAATTCTTACAGAACTATACTAGAAAATTTATAAGCAGTCAAGCATGTCTCTGTAGGCATTTAAAAGTGAAATTGATGCTATAAAGGCCAGATAGTCAAAAGCATTTACTAAGGAGAACAGCCTTTAGCCAAGGATAATACAATTTATAAGGAAAATTTTTCAAATATATAAACTACACAATTGTTATGGTTGAAGCAGGAATTAAATGAGTTGAACAGTAACACAGATTGCTGGTGATAATAATCTGTGAATAAAGAAAATAAAGCCTATTCTAATGATAAAAAAAAAAGTTTATAAAACTCATTGTTCTTGGTGTTTTTTCACAAACATCAGGTAACTAATAAATGAATATTTTGAGGCGATTCAGAAGTTAATATTCATTAAGTGTTCTGGAAAGCTGATCCTTTTGTACAGAATGAGCCAAAAATGAAATTCAAAACATATGCGCATCAGTAGAATCTAGAATGGATTACAAAGATGAACTCTATGTAATTCCTGTCATGTCTGTAAACATGCAGAAGGCAACCGTGCTGCAACTTCTCTGTGCTCTTCTTGTTGACATATATACTGAACACCATTCCAAACCCTTTTCTCAGAAGCAAATGCCCCCCTTCTCTGCTTCCAGACCTGCCTTTACGTGTCACCTTCATTACCCACTATCTAGAAGTGGCCCCTCGAAGGACACGCTTATCCAAGTTCAGACCATGGGAAAGGAAGTCCCCTCCCCACTTCCAGAGGTCCATCCTGCTGGTGCTCCTTTTGGATTTGAGCGCTCCATCCCTTTAGTAAGACTGGCCTCCTGGTGGCACAAGAGTCTGGCCTTGTGGCTTTACCCTTACAATCATAACAAAAGGTGATCATGTTCACAAAAGAGAAATTAAACCCATTGAGTATAACAAGGAGGCTGCGGGGAACAGGATCTATCTCTTCAAAAGATCAATTTCTATCACTAACGCCGCTTCAATGATAGTTTTCCTATGGTAATATCTCAACTTTTCTTGACAGTGGTAGAAACATTAGTTTGTCAATTTACAAAAAATAAAATAACAAATCAAGCACAACCTCAGTTAGCTTGGAGACTTAGTTCAAAACACGTCAGCAGGAAACTTGAGACAACAATTAGGAATTTCTTCTAAATTTATCCCAGCTTGGAGATGAAAACAACATCAAAAAAATGCAAACTTACCATAAAGGTTAATCCCCAAGAGGGCGTCTCAGCATCAGGTAGTGAGACAAGGCAACCGAGAGGCTAAAAGATGCCCCCCAGCAAGGTCTGGTTGTCCTTTTTGGGAAAGCCTTCGAAGGGAGGGTGTAAATTAATTCTTTTTTTTTTTTTTTAGAAGTCTTTGTCTTTTTTATTTTTTAAGAGTTATTCTTTATTTTTAAAGAATATTTAGATTACATAAATGTTACATAAAAAATTTTAAAGGATTCCCATATGCCCCACTTTCTTCCCCTCCCACCCTCTCCCACATTAACATCCTTCATTAGTGTGGTACATTTGTTATAATCGATGAACCCATATTGGATATGGCTACTAACCACGGATTACAGTTTACATTATAGTTTACACTTTGGCCAGCACAATTTTGTAATTTATGACAAAATATACAATGGCCTGTATCCATCATTGCAATGTCATGCAGGACTGTCTTTTGTTTTTTAATTTTTTTCTCATTTCTCCATTTACTCTTAGAAGAGACTCCTTTTAGAATTCCATTGGCTATTCTGAAGGTACTTCTAGTAATCAAAGAAGAAAACTAGGTCTACCACATCATTTCTAAGAGAGGTTTAAAGAGAGGCAATTTCCACATTGTCAACGGCTTAGGTCAGGTCTCTGTAGACCAAGGTATCAATGGGATTTCAATCAAGCAACATTCCATAGACTTTTCAAATGCATCCTCAGTGCTCTGCCCTCTTGAAGACAGATGTTCAGAACAGGGGGGAACACCAAAGCCATGCTGGCTCTCCAGGCCTCTGGAAAGCAGGACTGTGCTTCTGACCTCTACAAGCATAGGCTGAAATAACACTGGTATTGGAGAGAAAAATGATGTTTTAAACTGTACTCTGTGAGACTTTTAACAATTGCTAGATACCAGGGTCATGACTTTACTCATGGCATCGCTAAATCATGTAATATCAGGCTATAACATAATGGAAATTAATCATGGACTAGAGAAATCTCTATCATTCAAAAGGAAAACTATATAGTTTGGGTTTGTCACTGACTTCTTATCTGCAATTAAATGTGAAATATCTTAAAACATAGTAAGATAGTTACATTTTTGAACTGATTAGTTTATGAAGACTAGTATACAT
>JAQZBX010037865.1:0-23625 GCA_029593785.1 Cabassous unicinctus | reverse complement strand
TTAAAAAAAAAAAAAAAAGAAAGAAACATCAGCACAATGATCTTAAGCCCTCACTTTTGTTTACATTTTGCCAGTTATAAAGCACTTTCATAATAATATTTTTCATACTCATGACATCCCTGTGAAATAATTAGGGAAGGAATGGCTATTTTCATTTCATAGATTTAATCCACTATGCATTTCTTGAATGCTTATGGTATTGAATGCAGAGGCATATTCCTTATGCCCAGGAGGCCATGGTTCAGGTGATACTCTCCACAGAGCAGGCTGAGTCAATCCTGCACATTGAACACAAAGTCCAAGACATCAGATGACTGCTGGGAAGAAAGATTGGAAAATTGAAATTAATGTATAAAATCAAGCCATGCAAATAGACCCCTCACATTTCTCTAAGCAGTCTCAAAGAATTGCCTTATATAATGCTTCTACAACCATCTGATACAGCATGTGGGCTCAGAAAGTTAAAGGGATTCATCAAAAGACACACAACTAGTAGAGGCAGGGTGAGGACATAGATGCAGGTCTTTTGGATTTTCCTGTAGTGTTTTTTCCACTCTTCTGTACCAGTTCCCAAATGGTCAAGGACCATTATACTGGCTAAGACCTAATGTCCTAAGGATAGTGATTTTTGTCCTGGTAGGACCAGCTGTAGTTATAGAACTTATCCATTTATTCCTTCTTCCTAAGTCCCACTGTTACTGTCTGCACAGGCTGCTCAGTGTCCCCATGATATCCCAGTTTGCCCTGAGCCCTTTCTAAGCTGCCCAGGACACTTTGCTCTCCAGCAGGATACTGGGCTCAGCTGTCTGAGAACTCAAAGATCCTGGCGCTGTGATCCAGGTCTTGGCAGACTGGGCAGCCACGGTCAATACTGAAATCTGAGTCTGTTTCTCAAAGAAGGATGCAATTTTCTGGCACTGCCTCCAACTCCACTGTTATTAAGCCTGAGTACTGGGGCTTTTAGGGCCTTGCAGATGCACATCATCCATGGTCAGAGATTTCTAAAGGACTTTTGTTGTTGTTTTTATGTTTGTTTCTGCTTGTCATTGCTGGGTTTTAAGACTCCAGATGTCTTTGGGGCTCAACCCTTGATTGCAAGTGGGAGCAAAGTAAAAATGAGACAGACTGCTTGGGGTGGATGGATGGCAATTAAGGATTAAGATGAGTAAATGGGGAAGACAGATATCCTAACCTCTTGCCAGGGCTAAATTAAATATCTGCCTTGCCTGATGGTTCTTGTATGTAGCATCCAAGAGAAGAGTGAGAGGGGGGTGGGGTAGAGATTGCTTTCTTATACTTTTCTAATAGTTTTCAGACAATTTTCAGGTTTTCCAAGAAGGCAGTCATGGCATCTGCAAATTGTGATAATTGTGTTCTTCCTTTGCATTATTTACTACTTTTACTTACCTTGGTATGTTACTTATCTTTTTAGTTACTTGTTTTCTTTTTTCAAAAACTTACTTTGAAATAATTTTCACTTATAAGAAAGTTGCAAAAATAATACAAACCCATAGAGAGAACTCCAACATAACCCCTGATACTCAGATTCACCAATTTTAACATTTTGCCACACTTGCCATATCATTCTGTCTATCTATCATCTATCTATCTATCTATCTATTATCTATCTATCTCCATCCATCCATCCATCCATGCATCCATCCATCCACCCACGAATCAATCTTTCAACTATCTATAGATCTATCTATAGATCTCATTTGTTTATTTTTCTATCTGTTTTTTGAACATTTGAGAGGAGGTTGTATATATCCTGCTCCTTGAACACATAATATTTCTATGTACACTTCCTAAGAACAAGGATATTCACTTATGTAAACACCTTAAATATAGCTATCAAGTTCAAGAACTTTAACATTGATATAAAGCTTATAGTCTATACTCAAAATTTTTCATATGTCCTAACAATGTCCTTGTGAGCCTTTTCTCCTCTGTTATTAGAGCCCATCCAGGATTATGTATTGCATTTAACTGTCATTATTTTTAGTTGCTCTTTTTTTAAAATTGTGGAACTATATATACAACATAAAATTTCTCATTTCAATCACTATCAAGCATACTATTCAGTGGGTTTTAATCACATCCATTACCAGAACTTCCTCATCACCTCAAACAGAACCCCTACACCCATTATGCATTAACTCCCAAATCCCTATGCTTCCTACCCCTGGTAATCTGTACTGTGCTTTTTGTCACTGTGAGTTTACATATATTAACTATGTTATATAAGTGGAATTGTGTGACCTGCTTTCTTATTTGTAAAATGGACATAGTATCAGTATCATCCCATAGAATTATTGTGTGGATTAATTGAAAAGTGAAAAGTACTTAGAGCAGTGCCTGGAATATAGTAAACACACAATACAATTTTAGCTATTTTTATTGTTATTTGTAGATATTGTCTTATTTAATTAGCTAGGATTTTCAGGACAGTGATAAATAATAGTGGTGACAGCAGGCATCCTTACATTGCTTCTGAAATTAATGAGACTATGTCTAAGACATTATAATCAAGTATGATGTTGGCAATTAATGTGAGACAAAATTTTCTTAGTTAATTAAGGAAATAAACTTCTCTTCATAGTTTCCTAAGAATTTAAAATCTTTTTTTTATTAGAGAAGTTGTAGGTTTACAGAAAATTCATGCAGAAAAAATTGAGTTCCCATATTACCCACCACCTCCACCCCAGGGCTTTCCTTATTATTAACACTTTACATTAGTGTGGTATCTTTGTTACAATTGATGAAATTATATGTATACACCACATTTTGTTTATCCAATCATCTGTCAATGGACACTTGGGTTGCTTTTGGCATCTTTTGGCAGTTGTGAGTAATGCCGCTATGAACATCAATGTGCAAATATCTATTTCCGTCTTACTGTCCATTTTGAGCGGTATATACCTAGAAGTGGCATTGCTGGATTGCATGGTAATTCTATACTTAACTTTCTGAGGAACTGCCAAACTGTTTTCTTCAACAGCTGCACCATTTTATGTTGCCACCAGCAATGAATGAGTGTTTCTATTTCTTTAATCCACTCCAAAATTTATTTTCCACTTTTTAAAAATAGTGGCCATTCTAGTGGGTATGAAATAGTATCTTACTGGGTTTTGATTTGTATTTCCCTAGTTGCTAATGATATTGGACATCTCTTTTTTTAAAAAAGAAAGCATGCAAGTTTACAGAAAATCATGCATAAAGTACAGAGTTCCCATATACCACCCTATTATTAACATCTTGCATTAGTTTGGTACATTTGTTGCCATTGATAAAAGAACATTTTTATAATTGTGCTAGTAACTATAGTCATTGGTTTAATTTAGTCATTGGTTTGAATCTTTTATGTGAACACCAGAAAATTATGTTCTTCAATTGAACCTATTGTGAACCTTTGATTAGATTAGATAACTTAAGAGCCATTTGATTAGATTGCTCTAGGAGGGTGTAGCCCAGGGTGGGTCTTAATCCTCTTACTGGAGTCCTTAATAAACAGGAATAAAGAGCTGCAGATACAGGGGAAAAGCCACAGTGACAGAAAGAAACCTCCAGGAGTTGAAATCAATGAACCCAGGAGAGACAGAGAGAAACCCCGAGAGGCTGAGAGAGAGGTCCTGGAGGCTGGGGCCTGGAATCAGCAGAGCACAGAGGCATGGAAAGAGGCTCCCGAGAGGCTGAGAGAGAGGCATGGAAAGAGGCTCCCGAGAGGCTGAGAGAGAAGGCCTGTAGAGAGCCCTAAGCTGAAAGCAATGAGCTCCGAGTAGAGGGGAGAGATGAGTAGACCCTGCCATGTGCCTGATCATCCACAGCTAAGTGATTTCTTCTTTGACCCATTGGGTGTTTAAGGGCATGTTGTTTGATTTCCACATATTTGTGAAATTGTCCAATTCTCCCTCTGTTATTGATTTCCACCCTCATTTCATTGTGGTTAGAGAAGATACATGGTATCATTTCAATATTTTAAAATTTATTGAGACTTGTTTTGTGACCTAACATATGGCCTACCCTGAAAAACGATCCATATGCACTAGAAAAGAATTCGTATTCTGCTGCTGTTGGATGAAGTGTTCTATGTTTGTCTGTTAGGTCTAATTGGTTTAGAGTATCATTCTAGTCTTCTATTTCCTTATTGATCTTCAGTCTAGATATTCTAGCTATTGTTGCAAGTGGTGTATTATAGTCTCCTACTATTAATCTAGAACTGTTTATTCTTCTCTTCAAATCTGTCAATATTTGTTTCAAATATTTTGGGGTTTTGCAGTTAGGTACACATATATTTGTAGTTGTTATGTCTTCTTGTTGAACTTAACCCATTATCAGTATTTAGAGATCTTCTTTGTCCCTTGTAACAGTTTTTGACTCAAAGTCTATTTTATCTAGGGGGTGCATGTGGCTCAAATGGTTGGGCGTCCATCTCCCATATGGAGGAAACTGGGTTCGATCCCCAGGACCTCCCAGTAAAATAAAGAAAAATATAGAAGGTGCGCGGGCCACCAAGCCCCTCAAGTGGGTGCACCATCAGGTCCTGCACACAGGTGTGCTGTCAGGCCCCGCGTGCAGGTGTGCCAGGCCCTGCCAAGCCACGCAGCGAGTTGGTGATGTGGCAGGAGAGTGACATAAAGGAAGACCCAAGGCGAGTTGTGCCGAAAAACCAGGAACTAAGGTAGTGTAGATGGCAGAATGCCTCTCTCCCACATTGGAGGCTCCCAGGATTGAATCCCGGTGAAGACAGAAGGATGAGAAGAGAGGGCAGGAAACAGAGACAGAGTTGCCCAGTGAATGGACACACACACACACACACACACAACAACAAAAACGGGAGTGGGGTGGGGGGTAAAAATGGATAAAAGTAAAAAACAAATAAATCTAAAAAAAAAAAAAGGCTATTTTATCTAGTATTAATAGTTTCCCTAGTTCCTTTACAGTTACTCTTTGCATGTTATATTTATTTCCAACCTTTCACTTTCAACCTACTTGTGTCTTTGAATTTAAGGTGAGTCTCTTGTAAACTGTGTAGATGTGGATCATGCTTTTTTACCATTCTGCCAATATCTGCCTTTTCACTGGAGAGTTTAATCTGTTTACATTTAAAGGAGCTACTGATAGTTCAGGAATTTCTTCTTCCATTTTGCTGTTTGGTCTTCATAAGTCTTATACATTTCTTGCCCCTCAATTCTTCCATTAATGTTTATTTCAAATTTATTTATTTTTTTGTAGTGTAATATTTTGAGTCCTTTCTCATTTCCTTCTGTATATATTTTTCAGACATTTTATTTGTAGTTACCACAGGGCTTATATGTAACATCCTAAGTCTATAACAATCATGTTTCATCTGATCCCAACTTAACTTCAATAGCATACCCAAACACTGTTCCTAAACTCCTCTGACATTCTACCTTTTTGTTGTACCTGTTACAAATTATTTCTTCAAATATCATTTGTCTGAAACCATAGACTTATCATTACTTTTAATGCATTTGTATTTTAGAACCAGTAAGAAGTGAAAAGTGGAGTTACATACAAAAATACAATAAAATAGTCGTGGCATTTATAATTACTCATATGGCTGTCTGTACTGGAGGTTTTTATTTCTTTATGCCACTACAATCCATTGTCTAGTGCCCTTTCCTCTCAGTCTAAAGTATTCCCTTTAGCATTGCTTGTAGGGCAGGGCTAGTGTTGATGAACTCCCTCAGCCTTTGCTTATCTTGGAATGTCTTAATCTCTCCCTCAATTTTGAAAGGCAGTGTTGCTAGATATAAAATTGTTGGCTGGCAATTATTTTCTTTTATCACTTTAAATATTTTATACTACCGCCTTCTTGCCTCCATGGTTTCCAATGAGAAATTGACAATCTTATTGGTGCCCCCTTGTACATAGCATGTTGCTTTTCTCTTGCAGCTTTCAGAACTCTGTCCCTGTCTTTGGCATTTGACAATATGATTACTTTGTGTCCGGGCATGGTTCTTTTAGAGTTCATCTTGTTTGGGGTTCATTGGGCTTCTTGAATGTGCATATTCATGTCTTTAATTGAAATTGGGAAGTTTTCTGCTATTATTTCTTTGAATAGTCCTTCTGCTCCTTTGTCTGTTTCTTCTCCTTCTGGGATTTCCATTGTGCATATATTGGTATATTTCCAGATCTGAAAATTGGCTCAGCAAGGGATCATGACTTTCTATTGGGACAACTCGTCCTCTTGCTCATATATTCTTACATTCTTTTTGGTTGTATATATTAAGCAGAGCCCTCTGGTTACCCATCTATTTTGCCCCTTATGACACCATAACTCTCTATATGGCTGCCACTCTGACTTTTTCAGAGTCATAGAAGCAGAATGACTAAAATGTTTGGTCATGGCACAAATTATTTCATGTGGTAATGTTTGGCTTTAGTTTTCTATCTTGAAAAGATCATAAATCTTTTATGATTGCAGATTAGATGGAATAATGAATTATTATATTTCTTTTACAGATGATATGATCTACTTTTTTTCATGCTTCTAGCAGAAAAAAAATTCTATGTTTTTCCCTACTTCTTTCCCTTACCTGATCCTCAGAGCTCTGCATGTGTCAGCAATATGCATGTTGCTGAGTATGCTGGATGATTTATTCCTTTTCCCTTATAGCTTAGGCTCCCTATCAGACACTTTCTCTGTGCACACCTTGAGCAAAGCAAGATCTTCCAGGCTTAGTGCTTTCCCACAGGCAGGGTTTGTGGACCACCTGGGCCTCCTTTATGGGCACTGGGTTAAGTCAGTGGACAGATTAATGTACATGATTCCTAGTCTAATTCTCTCCCCCTCCCACCTTCCTGACTCTGATGTGATATACTAGGAAACATACTAGGTCTCACTTTCTTGGGGTCTAGGTGAGTCCCCTCACCCCTCAGTGGCCTACAATTTCTCCTTTCACTCCTCTTTCATACTAGAAATTATTTGCTTCATGTTTGGTATGTTCCACTAGACTGTCAACTATACAAGGGCAGGGTCCATGCTTAATTTGTTTGCTGCTGTATCCTCAATAGCACAGAGCCTGGAACATGGTAGATGCATAATAAGTATTTGCTGAATGGATGAATAAATGGAATATTAAAATTAGAATCATGTACAGCTACCAGGATTTTTCCTATTGCCTCCTTCACCTACAATCCTTTTCTTATGTGTATTAATAAGATCTGTTATAAGCCAGGGAATGGGAAGGATATATCATGTCATGTCTTCCAATTTTTTTTGTTAAGTGTACCAGTATAGACTATATGCTATAACAAACAACTCCAAAATCTTAGTGGTTTAACATAAAAGTATTTAATTTCTTACTCACATTACAGTACAATGAATGTTGGTGTTAGGGGGTTGGGGAGGGGCTCAGCTCCTTCCATCTTATGTCTCCACCCTTGTTTACATCTTTGAAACCCTCTTCTTTCAGTTATAGGACAAAGACAGAGAACATGGAGGATTGTGTTAGAGAAGTTTTCCTGGACCAGATGTGGAGATGGTCTATATCACGTTCTCTCATATTCCATTTACCAGAACTCAGGCATGTGGCTGCACCCAGTTTTCAGAGAGACTGTAAGTGTATTCTATCTGTGGACCCAGGAAGAAGAGGCACCAATGTTGGTGAGCACCAGCAGAGTCTGCCACAATGAGGCACAGCCTCCATGTGATAAGGGGTTAAAGCTAGGAAGGTTTTTCATTCCAATTCTGCTAGCTTTATAGAAAGCAGAGATTCCCTCAAGATTCTGTCATTAAGTTGCCCATCAGTCTTCATTTTCAATGTTGTGAGTTTTCATCCTTATCTATATTTCCATGGGTATTTTAGTGGGAAAGTTGATAAAGGCTTTGCTGGGGCATGTTAGTCAGGTACAATTTAAAACTGGAAGGTCTCCTTGAATCCTTCTTGGAAGGTATTTTGTTTTATATTGTTTTGTTTTAGAACTAAATGAAGGACTGAAAATTTATTTCTGTTAAGGTTTTTTTTGTTAGAGTCAGACCATCATTTCAACCTGTCAGGATATCCTTGTATCCTGATATTGTATCCTCCAATTAGGAGGGCCTGAAATCCCCAGGTATAATGTTGCAGTTTCTCCACAGGGCTGCTGCCCATAAAACCCAGATCATTCTTTTGGGGGCAGGTAGAGATGGGGTAGTCTCTCTTTTATGACTTTGTGGCTGGTTGACCAAGCTACTTGTAGCAGCTCATTTTGCAACCCTGCCTATCACCATCTTCTGCCTTGGTTCATTTGCTTGGTGGCATTGTTAAAGAACTGTGGAGAGAGAAGGAGCCCCAGGCTCTGTGCCATTAAGTGCCAAACTGTGCCCTTTCCTCCTCCTTCCTTCTGCTGCTAGATACACTAAGGTCAGGCTGCTGAGATTATTTATTCATATCTGCTTAGATGAAGAAGAGCTTGGTCATTGCTCTGGAGGCTCTGGCTGGATAAGTACATTTAAATCAGGAAGCCAAAGCTAGGCAATGACTTCCTTTCCTCTAAGAGCCCTTCTTATCTGGGAAACAAAATAACCATTTCTAGACACCCCACTTTCCCTTTCTCTCACCCATTTTTCCTTAAATCCACCTCATTATTCATTATCATCATCATCCATGTCATCACCACCACCATTTATGGAGCATTTATTCTATGCCATATATTGCAAAGAGTTCATATGCATTATATAATTTATACCTCACAAGGATCCAACGAGGTAGAAATTATTAATATCCTTATTTGACAAATGAAGAAATTGTGACCCAGAGAGGTAAGATGATTTGCCCAAGGTCAAGTAACTATAAAATGAGAAAATAATTTTTCAAACCCCGGATGTCTAACTTCAAAACCTCTGTTGAACAATCACAATATTATTAAAAACCCTATGTGCACAGGCATTACATGAATCCAAATTTAACGTACAGTGACCTCCAGAAGCTAAGTCTACACAGGGGCCAGTGTTTGGAGGGTGCCATAGACACAAAGAAGTTAAGGTATCCAGGATAAAGAGCAGACTATGGAGTAGGTCAGATATGGCTCCATTATACTTACCACCTGTATAAACTTGCACAAATTTCTTAACCTCTATGTGTCTCAGTTTCCTCATTGGTAGAATGGAAACAACATTACTTACCCTCCAGTTTGCTGAAGATTAATCTAGATAAACTATGCAAAATAGGTTCTTTAAGTAGTTGGCTAATAATAGCCTCTCAATAAACAAGAGGAGTCATTCATTGAAAAACAGGACAATTGAAGAACGGTAAACAAAAGCCAGAGATGGAAAAAAAAAAAACTCAATCGCCAGGAGCACAATGTCCATTGGAACTCTGTGCTTCTGCTTTTGAGAACCAGGGTCAGTGACTCACACAATTACTTACTCGAAGGCAAGGAGAGGAGATTTTCAGCAGTGCCCAGCTGAGCACTGTGGCAAGAAGAAGGTGGCCATAGTCGGGTAAGGTTCTTCTGACTCTTTAAGTGGTAACATTTGACATGCTTCATTATTGTCAACTTGTCATATGTTCTGGCTCTTAATCCACATTCCAGAAAACCCTCTTCTTGCTCCATTCTTTATAGCTTTGAGCCTCAATAGAAAAGAAGGAAAATAGCTCTGAAAATTCATTCTTTCCTTTGTCCCTGTAGACCTTCGGGGTGTCTTCAAGAAGGATACTCAGAGGGATGCATGAGATGACCCCTAATAGTAACTGGTTGCTATTATTTTGTCTGCTGAAGGGGGATAATGTTTTCTGGCACTATAAATGCCCCCACTGAAGGATCCATTTTTAATTTCCTTGTTGCTAAAGCGAATACTGTGCAATGGATTGGATTAAACAATAGAAATATATTAGCTCACAGTTTTGAGGCTAGGAGAAGTCCAAATGAAGGTGTCATCAAGAGGATGCTTTGTTCCTTAAGACTGGTGTTCTGGGGTTGGCTGCCGGTGATCCTTGGTCCTTGGCTTCTCTGTCACATAGCAAAGCACGTGGCAGCCTCTTTTGGTCTCTCTTCTCTTCCAGGTTCTGTTGACTTTCATCTTCCGTCTGCTCCCTCTGTGGCTTTTTTCTCTCTCTGTGACCTTTCCTATAAGGCTTTCAGGAATAGGATTAAGACCCATCCTGAGCCACACTTTATCTGAAGTAACCTCATCAAAGCCTATTACAAGGGTTCATACCCACAGGAATGGATTAAGTTTAAGAACATGTTTTTCTGGGGTACATACCTCTAAACCCCTACAGATCCTAATCACTTAACTTCATTAAAACCTCACCACCAATTCTATTCCATCCTGGGGTTGTTAAAGAAGGGGAAGAGTCAGTTGCAAACCTGAGACAACCTGAACTACCCTGGTTCCCCCTGGAGATGATGCAAGTGGCTTGTGTCAGCTGGGTGGCCTCACAAAATACCAAATCTCATCATCAAAGTCTCTGCAATTCAGTCCCAATTGCACTGTAGTGTCCCACTGCACTAGCCAGCTGCAAAGATTGTCCTGCATTTTGTGATTACACATCTCCTTCCAAAGAACCTCACTAACAGAATTTGGCTCCATTTCCCATATGTTGCTTCTGTTTTCTTTTTCTGATAGATGATTTCCAAATTGCACCAACTCCTTTCTCCTGCAACCCTGAGGAATGAACTAGAGCCTAAGGAAGGAAGCAATAGCAGACCGTCACGTGCTTCTAGATTGAGACCAACTGTCCCAATACCAGGGCAAGGTAGGGTGGGCATATTCATTTCACTCCCTGATCTGTGAGCAGCCTTTCAAGTATCTGGAGACTTTGAACTGTGTCTGGTCTTCTAGGGCTGCTTTTTCTTCTGACAGAACAGGACCATAATTTTAGCCTTAGTATGCAACGAGACAGACATCAAATATGCTTTTGTTTGTTGTTTATCTCAGAGATGTTGGGAAGCACCTAAGCTAGACTTTGAGAAATCCTTCTTCCTCTCAACCTGACTGTTATCTCCAAAGGGTTGGGAGTGTAGCAGGTTTGCAGCTTGATCGAGAATGAAAAAAATAAAAATAAAAAAGGCCACAGGATGGATCAACCCAAGTTTAATTTAGTGGACCTTAATGGGAAAATCATGCAATTAGTATTCAGAGGTGCCCAGTGAGTTCCAGACCCACTGTTATCATGCTGTGAGACCTCAGGGCAGATGTAAAATGGGGAAAACAATCTTGCCTCACAGAGTTGTGTGGGTGAAATGAGATGCACTTTGTGAAATACACTTTGTAAATACTAACATGCTTTACAAATATAAATTATTTTTGGTTTAAATGAAATATTAGACCAAAACTTATTTGTTACATTCTTCCTCTCAGTTCTCCTGATCCCAGCTGCTTAGAATAAATCTCTTGGCCCTAAAGTCAAATATCAGAAAAGGTCCCCGTGTGCTTTGTGAATTGTAACGCAAATCCTTCTCCAAGTAAAAGAAGCCCATCCTTTTCTTGTTTCCAGGGTCTGCGTGGAGAGCAATGATAATTTCAATTAGTAGGTGAATAAAGCTTTCATTGTTTAAAAATCAGCTTCCAACATGCTTCTTTATGTGCACATCACAACAATACTTGGAGGCTGCTTCAATGTGACTGTAGTGCCCATTTGATCGATAAAATACCGAAGCTTGGAATCATGCAGGATTTAAGTGGTACATCATGACCTGAAGGCAGGTCTTCTCACCACAAATCCCAGTCTTTCTAGTATTTCCCCCTACATTACACTGCCTTCCTGTGATCATACATAGATTGTTGGTCAGAGGGGGACTCAGGTGAGGGAGTACAGAAGGGTTTGCACAAATCAGCTCCCCTGTGTTGGGAAAACCCATCATCCTGAAGGAGAAACAGCTGCATGGCCCAGTAGTAAAGTTTTACCCACCCAAGAACCACATTTAAGGGTGACCATCATCTGTGCCCTAAGGGAGTCCACAGGGCAATAGAACATGCAAGCCCAAGTTCTAGTCAATAAGGATCTCCATAAAACTGTGGTCTGAGATTCTGTTTATTGTTGGTGGTTATGATCATCATTGGATTGGAGAATGAGCTGGATCAACCCAGGAGACTTTCTGGAGGAAGTGGACCTTGAAACCTGAGAGAGAGTAGGTGGAGTGACAACTACTCTGTAACTCAGGATGGGCAGGATTCAAAGAAAAGTATTGGGAGTGGAAGTAAGAGAGTATGTTTGCCTGCTCTACTACCTCTGGATTTTTCTGTTCCACTATATGTGCAACTTAAACTTGAAATAGACCCAATAACTATATGCACATATTTACACAATGTGCTTATAAAGCATTTTGATTTTTATCATTTTATTCAATTTAACCCTTACAGAAATTTTATGGGATTCCCAGAAAACAGAGCCTGAGCTAAAGGCTTATTTAATACTAATCTATTAGGGTTGCAAGCCCAGGGAGCAGGAGTGAGGGAGAAAAGCGAGGAAGGAAGAGCACAAATATGTGGGTGCATTATTGAGCTGGTTGTGGCTACATGTGATTGATTTCTTGATTTCATGGTGTAACTCTCTGAGAAGTTATGTAAATTACATCTCAGAATAGTCCATCTGGGAAGAAAGAGGGGGAAGAATTTGTCTACTGACTCCCTTTTCCCACTGGTCAAAGATTGCCCTTTGGTGTGTTAACTCCCCTGCACTTTTGAGTTGCAAATATGTGGGTGCCAAGCAGGACCCTGCAGCATGCTAAGCCTTGGAGACAACAAGAAAGGCATGTGACAGGAGACAAGATGCTCTAGGTGCGGGCATAATCCTTTAAGATTGTATCTAATTGGAGTTAGTAAAGGTTTCATGCAGAGCTGGTTACCACAGGGATGACTGGAATAGGAGACAGGAGAAGCCAAGAGGATCTGAAGTGGTATACCAGAGGTGTTAGATACAGTCTATCCCTTGTACTACTCAGATCTCCTTGGGCTCCTGATTACATCTGGACCATTTTATAATATGGGGCCTCTGTTTTGCGAGAACAAGATGACCTCACTTCTTCTCTGAGAAATTAGGTACAAGTGTAAATAACAAGAAAGTCTCTTTCAAGGTAGTGGCCAGGTGTAACTTCTGAAAAGACTGAAAGTAAAAGGGTTACTAAAATAAATTACAATTCTCTCTGCTAACTATGATCCCAAGCCATAATTGGTATTTATGATCTTCCTCCTCTACCATCTATTCTATCTAGATTCTCTCAAACGTGGCCATCACTTCAGCTGCCCTCGATTACTTGCCAGGTGAGGTGACCCAGAGTTTTGTCCTCAAGAAGTCTGAGCTATAGTAGGGCTTTGGTTGGTGCTGCTGCCCATTTACCATTATCACTTGTCACAGAAACAATAGAGATGCCCTAGTAAAATCTCTTGGGTTCCCAACATAGTCCTTCCTTCCCCCATTATGTAGAAGCAACCTTAGCTTTTCATGGCAGCAGATATGATTATCCTCACCAATTTAGCAACTATTCTTTGGCTGCTAATTCCATTGGCATGAAGATCCTGGAGTGACCAGGTAGCAGTTAGTTTGTCAGGTTCAGTGCAGCCTCTACTGCTGTGTCCCTGTATAGAAGCATATGCCACTTGAAGAACAGGACTTCTAACCTGGCAGAACCTAAAGCAGCAGGAAGGGTCACTGAAATGGATGGTAAGAGGACCAGTCCTACATCCATATCTTGATTCCTGGACCCATGCATGCCAGCTTTCAGCCACAGCACCATATAGTGGCCTTTGTGAGCCTGTGCCCCTGGGCTGTGACCCCTCAGGAAGGCTAAAGGGGGGTGGAGTTGGGTATTTTCCTTTTCCCAAATCAGTTAAACTCTGAAAAATCTATGTTGATCGGGATCTGGTAAAATAGTTTGTCTTGAGGGCAGGACTCTAAGGAGAAATGAGCACTCTGGGTATTTCAAAATAGTTACTTCCTCTTCCCCCTGCAGGAAGCAGGAGGGGATTTTCCTCTGATCTTTACAGTGAGAACCTAGTAGAGCTCTTGGAGGTATAATTCACAAAAGTATTGGGACCTCCCTGAGGCTGGGCCTCCAGGAACTTTTCTCTCTCAAGCTAGTCCACCCTCAGTCTCCAACGGTAAGTAAATTGCTCTTTAAGTATTTACCTAGCACAGGTTCCAGCAGCGCTTTCTATTCCCAGTAAGCTCTGATTCAATGTGTTTGTCTGTGATATGTGCCTCAGTTCTCCGATGGATTTAATGAGTTGTTGGTTTTCATTTTTTTTTTCAGCTTTTTTTTGTTGTTGTTGTTGTGAGAATGGGAATGACGGCATCCAAACTCTTTATATGTTGGACTAGAAACTAGAAGTCCATAGTGGTCTTTGGTTCAACACATATACCATATTCTGAAGGACAATGCCCCAAACTTGCAAGTACTTTCCCTGAGCTAAAACTTTAGAGGAACCTTTTATAGATTATTTCCCCAATCTAATAGGCCAGCAGCTTTAAGATGATGTAGTACATGGTAAAACCAATGAATCCTATGGCCATGTGCCCACTGTCACACCTTCTTTGTTGTAAAATAAGTCCCTTGGTCTGAGGTAATGTTGTTTGGGATACCATGTTGATAGGTTAGGCATTGTGTAAGCTCTCAGAGCAGCTATTGACCAATAATAATGGGTTTCTGTCTCCTACAGGATGTAATTGACACACCACTAAGTGGCTGGCTAACCTCTTTGAGAAATAGTACCATATCAAGAAATCAGCACAATGGCAGTATCTACATCAGCCTTAGTTTGTAGGAGCCCATGCCATTGATCCTATGAATAAATTCTGTCCCTTCCACCATGTTCACTTTGTTAATAGACTGTTTGTGCCAGCACATGATTGGTGAAGAAAGGCTTGATGACAATCACAAAATGAGACACCCATTTACCTGATTGTTAAGAGTCTCCCCTGTTGTGAATGCTCTCTGGTGGGCATTAACTTGAACACAAAGATCTGCATGCTTTGTTCCTATTTCTTAGGACTTTGTCTCCCAATTTTCCAATCTTTTTCCTTCTCAGCCCCTGACTAACCAGCCAAGCTATTCACTGCTGCCAAGGTCATGTCTCCTTCCATCCAAACAGATGAACAAGTATACTGCTCCCAGCTCTGTTCTCTGGGAGAATTTCCCTTCCCCATCATATTTAAGGCCATCCTTGAATGGGACTATATTGTGGTATCAATTCATTTTCAATTGCACCAATATACTGAGCTGAGTAATCTGTGAATGTAGCATGAGTTTTTTCCTCCTCCATCAGTTGGTGCTCATTGGGAAACTTCCATGAGACCATAGAATTGAGTCAAATTAACGATATCAGTGTACTAGAGGTAGATGACATGGGACCTGGGCCACGTGTGCATGTGATTTATCTAGGCCTCTTGAACCTAATTTATTCCAAAACACAATTTCTAGTAGACAATTTTTACTTTGTCCACCTGAACTTTTGACTTAGTGGATCTAATAAAAACCACCTAAGGATGGGTAACTTAGTTCTCATGATCACTTGGTATCCCATTGTCAAACATTTAGCTTCTGCTAGGGTCCAGTAGCATACCAGAGGCTGCTTTTCAAATGCAAAGTAGTTCTCTGCTGCAGAAATTATGGCCTTTTTTCCAGAAACTTAAGTTCTACACTTTGACTCTCCTTTTGAGACTCACCAAAGACTCTACACAGCAACCTTATCCACCACGGATATCTCAAAGACCATCAGATCTGCTGAGTCATTTATCCCCAGTCAGCAGCTGTTAAGTTATTCTGCCATCGTGCTGCTCCAGGGCTTTTTCTTGGTTTTGGCCCTATTTGAACCGGCAACCTTCCGAATCATCCGAAATTTTGATCAGACCAGTGTTCCCTAATGTGGTATATACTATCCTAAAGTCCAAAGAAGTCCATCAGCATTGTGCCTTTTACATAATGGTAGGAGTTTCAAAGTATCGTAACTTGACCTTTAACTTAGAGAGAATGTCCTGCCACACCCCAGACAACTGCACTCCTAAACCTTCACCAATAGGGCAGGCCCCTGAATCTTCCTGAGGTTTATCTCTCATCCTTTAGCATGCATGAGTCTTGTTAGGGCATCTAGAGTAGTTGCCACTTCCTGTTCACTGAGTCCAGTTAGCAAGATTTCATTAATAGTGGGCCATAACGATATTCTGTGGAATTCCAAGAGGATCAACATAAAGGAGAGCAGGAAAATTGATATAGCTCTGGAGGAAGACAGTAAATGCATGCTGCTATCTCTGTCATAAGCAAGTAACTGCTCTTGATTCAGTTATTGATGGGGATTGAGAATTACATTTGCCTGCTCAATAGCTGCATACCAAGTGCCAGAGGCTGTGTTAGCCTCAAGAAAGATATCACAAGCAGCACAGCAACTATGATTGGGATTACCACCTACTTACATTTATGGTAGCCCACGTCAAATGGCTTAATCCATCTGGTTTTTGCAGGGACCAGACAGGTAAAGTAAGTGAGGAAATGATGAGAAAATCACCCCTACATCTTTTAAGTCTTTGATGGTAGCATTAACTTCAATTTCTCCTGGACTGTGGTTCTGATTATATCTTTTTTGAGATACTGGGGATGGGGATTGAACCTGGAACCTCTTATGTGGGAAGCCGGTGCTCAACCATTTGAGCTATATCCGCTCCTCTGATGAAATCTTGATTAAGTGCAAAGGGTGGGGGGCGGGGTTGGACAATTTCAGAGACTTTCACTTGGCCATTACAAGCATGATGACTTACTTCACAGGCCTGGGAACCAATGTGAGGGCTCTGCCAGCTTCTAAGTACATCTATTCCAGTTAGACACATGGAGATTGGGGGTATAACCATTCTGCAGACACAATGGACCCACTGTGAGCTGGACTAAGGCCAGGATTCTAATTATCACTTGGTCTCCATACACTCGCTCTCTAACTTTAGGACTATGATGGTATTTCAGGTCCTTGGGGTCAGTGTCAGCTCAGAACCCATATCAAACAGTTCTTGAAAAGTCAGGGTCTTCTCCTTTCCCTGGTGCACATAGACCCTGTCAAATGGCCACATGTCCCTATTGGAAAGGTCAGAGAAATATTTACTACATTTACTTGGAGTGGCATTGCAGAGTCTTTCCTCAAGGAGACCCAGTCTCTTCTTCAGTCAATGGGCTCTGGGCCCATGTGCTGCTTTAGACTGAGAAGCTGAGGGACTGTGATTTTCCATTTTGATAGCTGAATGACAATCTTCTTCTCACCAGCTTTTGATCATACACACACATGCACACAAGTCAAGAAACACTCTAGATGACTGTAAGAGCACCATGTTTGGTTTACCATTGCCCAGTGATGTACTGGAGTTCATTCATATCAGCTCACAAGAACCAATTGTGCATATCTCTTCCTAACAGTGCATTCAGCAAAGTCATATTGGTAACTTGAAAATGATCATGGTGGGAGAATTTACACCAAGGAAATTGGCAAATGCTACAAATCAGATTGCTTTGGAGTTTGTTTTTTCCGGAGAGCTGGTGGCTAAACATTTATCAGCATCCCTCCACCATTGCCACAGATTCCTGATGTTCAGAGCATCAATACCTACTCTGCCTTTGCTGTCCATTACAGTAATTATGTGCACCATGAGGCTGATGGTGAAGTACAGCCACTTAACCTTTACCATTCCTTAATCCCATCAAATCCCTTGATACTAGTAATCACAGTTGCATGGCAGCATCTTCCATCAACAATTTCAGCTTACAGAGGAAAACACCACTATGCTCCTTAACGATGCTAGTGGCCCCCTCACCCAAGAATTCCTTAATGCCCTAATGAAGGGACTGTTCTCTGAGTAATCCTGGAGAACATAGTCAGGTGATAAGTTCTCAGGTCTTATATAGTGTATATAAAATTCCCACTTTCCTGGGTCTTGTGACCCCTTTCTCAATACTACAAGCATGAAAGTTCTAAAATCACCACTTGATTTACTATAGACCCCATCATGTCGAAGTTTCAAGGAGTCATCCCAATAGACTGTCAGGACAGGCTCTAGGTGTCCTTGCCTGAATATAGGTGAGTCTCCCCAAGTCAAAAAAATATTTCCTATCTACCCTTCTATTTCACTTTCACCCACAAAGATCCATCTCCACACATGTTACCCAGATTCCTGCTAACACAAATTAGCAAGTCTTTGCAATTCCTTCAGCATGTAAGCTATTTTCTCCCAGACCAGGGACTGAACTTCCCTGCTTGAGCTGTGCTGAGATCTGATCTGGGTTGTTGTCCTGGAGACATTGAGAGATGGCAGAAGATTTTGATTTTGAGAAGTGTCATCATCTTGCAAGACACCTGCCTCATGTGAAGTTGTTACTCCTCTGACAAAGGAGTAACAATCCTACAAGCCTTTGCCAGCTTGTAGGATTCAGGGGAATCTGATGGTTCAATATTTTCAGGCTTGCCCCTATTCCGGCTTTCAGAATTCATCCCTTTTCCTGTCTGAGCCATAACTGTAATAGAAGAGAGTAGAGGCTCTACGTTTATTCTCTTTGGCAGTTATAGCACCCTCACAATTAGATCCTGGACTTGATTTTCAGCACTGTGCATCCTACAGCTTCAAGAGATTAGCATCTCCTTAGAGTTGCCATAGAGGACCTCTGGCTTTCACATTGTGCCTTGAGTTGGCAGTTAGCTTTCCTAAGTCTATCATTTTCTGTAATCAATGCAGTTAACAAAAGCCAGCTCATGCCATATATTTATCAACGCTCCCATACTTTTCAAGCACAATAGTCACCACATATTTCAAAGCCTTGCCTTGCACTTCATCCCAATAAACAAGAGATAAAAGTGTGGTGTTTTTATACCACTGCATGCTACAAATTATCATTTCCCTCCATGCTAACATCAGTGGGTCCATCAGACTCTGAGTAATCCATCTCCAAAATCTTATCCCGGGGGTCTACTTTCTAGGGCACTCCCGATACCAACTGTCTCAGCCTGGGTTCCACAGTAAACAGAGCCTGAAGAAAAGGCTTATGTTCTGTTACTTTATTAGGGAGAAAAACCCCAGGAGGTGAGATCAAGGGGAGTGAAGTGGGGGGAAATGGAGAGCTACTATGAGGATGCATTACCAACTGGCTGCTGCTAAGTGTAACTGATTACTTGATTTCACAGGACAATTTCCAAGAAGCCATGTATACTGCATCTTAGCACAAGTCATCCAGGGAGAGAAATGGTGAAAATTTATCCACTGACTCCATCTTGTAGTGGTCAAAGTTTTATCCCATGAGGCATTAACTCCCCTACATTCCTGGGTTGCACATGTATAGGTACCAAGCAAAGTCCTAAATATTCCAAACTTTAATGTCAGCAGGAACACTTTGAGGTAGGAAGCAAGAGCTGTCCAGCATGGATATGAAGCAAAGCCATTTCAGGTTGTGCCTATATGAAGTCAGTTGGAGCTCACATAAAGCTGGAAGTTTCAGGGCAGGTAAGATAGTGAGACAAGAGACAGGTGAGGCCATGAGGCTCTGACGTGGTGCATAATAATGTCTGATACAAGGAGATAGACTGGACTTCAAGCTCCTTGAGGGCAGGGACCATGTCTTATTCATCTTGGGATCCCTAACACCATTCCTGGTACATAGTTAAATTGATCAATAAATATCTGGTAATGTCACTGAATGAGACTCAGATGGGGTCACTGGCTTTTCCAAATCCAACATATTTAGTAAGTAGAGGGGTGGAGGCATGAACTGGGATATCCTCTTAGCCATGCTGAAGGTAATCAACTCTCAACCCCTCAGTGGTTATTCTCTGGGAGAATTAAAATTTCATTCAGTTTTCCCAAGTCACCTCCTTCCAGCACTCAGTTTACCCAAGTCAAATAAGCGTTGGAAGGTAAATTGGCAGCCAGCCATCGTTTCATATGATGTTTTCCAAAACCCAAGACTGTTCCAATCAAAGAGACTGATAACAAACATACTGAACTTTAACTGAGTCCTTTCAAACCGAGAAGACCCTGGACTGACTGTGTTTATGTAACCTTCAAATAGGGTGGTCTACAGGGGGTTGTTTCCACAGAGCTGCCTCTGTGCCCCTTGTTGCCCTTCAGATGCCCATTTGTCTTCATTTTCCTCTCTGTGCAGTGATTGCACTGCAGGCTCCTCCCTCTTCTTCTTGGCCTCATGAGCATTAATCAACTTCAACCTTCCTCAAGACCTGGCAGGGGAGAGGCAGCACCTACTTCTTAATAAACTCAAACTGTCATTGGAGATGAAAGATGAGTCTGCAAAAGCTTGGAGCATCCTAACTTCCAGCTTGCCAAGTGCAGGAAATAAAACAGGGCAAGGAATCAGGAGGGACGTGGCCCCCAGGACAGGTCCCTGTGGGTGGGGCAGAAGAGTCAGCTGCCTTCTCCTTCCCCTAAATGTGATATCACCGCGTCTGCAATCAAGTGAGACTGTTTAGCATTTTTCAGCAATATGATTTGGTGTGTGGTCTGTGGTGCCAACACATTCCTCTTTGCAGTGAGTGGCGGGTGAGCTATGTTTTTTGAGTTGGCTGTTTTAGTACCAAAAGTGGAAACAAATTTCTCAAAGCCCTAACACACTCTGCCCTCCCGAGTTGGGAAGACCAGCAGGCTTCTATGTAGGTGCCCAGTAGATTCCTAGGAACAGCCTTGCAGCCTGTTTCCTGCTCCTTGGCCCTCACTATTTATAATGAAAGCTCAATTAGGTGATGGGCATTCACTTTTGGAATTGTCGGGCTAGTTATATCATTATACTTGAATGCAAGATCAGGTTAAGATATTTGAAATCTGTACATGTAATATGCCTGGGATGCTAACTTCTTCCTGCCTCTTCCTACCACTACCCCCATCCCCCAAAGCTCTAAAGCTCTAAACAGACTAACTACATTTACAGAGAGTTTTCAAAGGGCTGGGCACTGTACTAAGCATTTTACAGATATTATTTGATTTCACCTTCATAACACTCCTCCTTGGTAGACTTGTTCTTTCAGTCACAAGTTGGAGAAACTTGAAACCTGGGAAGGCTGAATGACTTGTACAAAGTCAAGCAGTTGATAAGTGGCAAAGTCAAACTCAAATTCAGGTCTGCAGTTCCAAATCCCATTCTTGTCCCATGACTACAACCCCTTTAGACAAATTAATAAATGAACAAAAATTTATTGAACACCTACTGTGTACCAGGCTCTGTGCTAGGAACTTTCACATATTTATCTTATCCACCTAACAGCAATCTTGTTTTATAGAGGAGGAAACGGACATCCTGGCTTGTTAGTAAGGGGCAGAACTGGGATTTGATCCTAAGTCTGTTTGACTATAAGCCTTTTTTTTTCTTTTTTTAAATACCAATTAATCATGTATTGACTCAGCTAAGGTTAGAATCTTATCTTAGCATTCTTAATAATTTATGCATTGTGTTCCTTGTTTAGTATCTGGCATGTGGGAGGAACTTAAATAATGTTCGTTTCCACACCCCATCCCCCACCCCCGCCCCAAATCACTCGGGATTTTTTTAACCACATCCTCCTCTCCACTTCCCAGTGACTAAAAAGGGACAGCACTTTTCCAGACATGCAGAGGGGAGGGAATCTGTTTCTCCAAGTTGGCTGGCGTGTCCTCTGCTTGGAGAGCTGTGTCCTGCAGACTGTCTAGTTCAGCCCTATCCGGGAACTCAGAAGAGGTGACAGCATCACGTCAGCACTGGGGGCTCCTTTTTTGATAGTTTCTGAACAATTAACTAAAAGGGAAACTTTGCAAGAGCTCCACATCCAGGCTTTGTTTTTCCCTTCCTTCTTACTTTGCAAGGAAAGGCCTCTGCTGGCCTTTTAAGCCCAAGGAAAACTTAACAAACACTTGCCGCAAACTACCTCGCCTTTTACCCCGCATCAAACAACCTCCCCGACTCCGGAGATTTGCATTCCAATCCCTGCACTGGAGCCGAGAGAGGAAGCAGGATATTGAGTCTCATTAAGTTTCTTTGCTGTGTCAGTCCTCTTTCCCAGAGGGGGATGTAATACGCTCTTTATAATACTCAGCCCCTTTCACAAGTTGGCAGCTCCTTTCTCTCAACTTAGATTCTTGGCTAAGAATGTGTTCACAGGGATTTCAAAAAAGCCTCCCCAAATACCTGTTTACTGACTTTCTCAGAGTGTTTCTGAGATGGCACAAGCCTGTGGAGGCTCTAAAGTCTGCTTCGTCTTACTAATGAGGCCCAAGCTCAGTACCTTCCCCAGCAATCAGCTTCGGGGGCAGGACAAGAGAAGGGGAGCCCAGCTTTGCCTCCCCTGGATTGACCCCTCATTCTCTCCCTGGATCCTGTACCTAGTAGAGCTGGTGATGTCTGCCTGGTACTTGGCTCAGATACCTTCCCTGGGTGCTCTGCCCAGATCAGGACCCAGCATGGGAATCCACACTTGGCTTTGGTCTCTTGGGGGCTCTTTGTCTAATGATCTGGGCATCTCTGGCCTTGCCATTTCCCCTGGGTCTGGTACCACCCAACATAACATTATTAAGGATGTAAAAAAGGTCTGCTTTGGTATAGATATCCAGAGTTCTGAAACTAACAATTTTATGATGCCAAGTATTGGACACTGGTTTTGGGGACTCCCCTGGAATAATAAAATAATTAGCTTGTATATAGCCCTAGCACTATTCTAAGTGTTTTACTCATTTAATCCTTACAACAAACCTATATATTAGGTACTCTTGTTCTTCCCATTTTAAAGATGAGGAAACCAAGGCACAGTTAAATTCCTTTTCCAATGTCACATAAACTAGCAAGTGGTAGAGCTAGGATTATAATCCAGGCACTCTCACTCTAGAATCCATACTTTTTAACGATGACATTAAACTTCTAGCAAGTGGGTACCTGGGGTTAAGCTGAGCAGTGAGCCCCAGAGAAAGAAGTCTCTGATTGTTTTGCCTGGTCTTTGGGGATGGATGTGGCTTGGGTGTTTGGGTGTCTGTCTCCCATATGGAGGGACCTGGGTTCAACCCCCGTGACCTCTGGGCAAAAATTTAAAAAAAGGAAAATATAGAAGGTGCGTGGGCCACTGGGCCCCAAGCACAGGTATGCCACCAGGCCCCGTGAGCGGGTGAGCCACCAGGCCCTGTGAGCTAGTGAGCCACCAGGCCCTGTGAGCAGGTGAGCCATCAGGCCCTGTCTGTGGGTGAGCCGCCAGGCCCTGCAAGCCACACAGCAAGATGATGACATAACAGGAGAGTGACACAAGGGAAAGCCAGGATGAGATGCACTGAAAAACCAGGAACTAAGGTGGCGCAGGCGGTAATAGGACACCTCTCTCCCACATTGGAGGTTCCAAGGATCGAATCCCAGTGAAAACAGGAGAAGGATGAGATGAGAGGGCAGGAAACGGACACAAAGAGTTGCCCAGTGAATGGACACAAAAACAACAAAAATGGGGGGGTGGGGGTGGGAAAAATGGATAAAAGTAAATAAATAAATCCTTAAAAAAATGTATAGGGGAGGAAGATTCAGACTATAGTTAGTAGTAATACTTTGACGATGCTCTTTCGTGATTTGTTAACAAATGTTTCACAACAATGCAGTGTGTTTGGCGGGGGGTGATGTGTGGGAGCCCTGTATGATGTTATGCATGTTTGTTTTGTAAGATCACGATGTTTAATGGACACTTATAGTTTATGTATG
>JAQZBX010037864.1:0-23627 GCA_029593785.1 Cabassous unicinctus | reverse complement strand
TTTTTTTTTTAAATTAGGTGCTGCTAACTTGATTCATATTTGCTGTGCTTATTCTTTCTTGATATCCCAGTCTCTGTGTATACTGTTTTTGTCTACCAATGCTATCTCTTTTCTTTCCTTCATCTTTCTATCTTCTTCTTTCTGTTGTGATTCTTACATTCCACCTTTTTTTATTAGTCCTCAGATTTACTGGTTTCAATTTCTATCTTGTCTATTCTGTTTTCTTTTTTTATTAACTTTTTTCTTTCTGTCCATTCTTTTCTCTTTCTCTCTTTCCTCATCATTCTGGTGTTCTAAATCATTCTATATATTGTTCTCCATTCGGTTTCCATTTTTTCATTGTATGTTCTCCATTTTTTTATTCCTACTACTCTACACTGCTTACATGAGTTAAATATTCATTTTACTAAGTCCTATATGGCCCTTCTTCTAACTTTTATTATTATTACTATTATCCTTTTTCTTTTCATAACTCTTTTGATTTCTTTGGTCCTAATCTTTTTCCTTCAAGGGAACATAGAAAACAGCAAGGAAAAAGAACAAGAAGAACAAAGTGTCAAAGAGAAAACTGAACACACACACAAAACCAACAGCTAAACAAAACTCTAGAGCAGAGAGAGGAGCTAATCAACTGAATAAACTCATCAAGATAAATTATGACCAGAGGGCAACAAAAAATTACAAACCATATTAAGAAACAGGAAGACATGGACGAGTCCAATGAACAAACCAGAAACCAGGAAGAGATGCAGAACACTGAACAACTAATCAGAGCTCTCCAAACAAATAACATGGACCAACTTATTGGAGTGAATGAAGAGATTAAGGATATTAAGAACACACTGGGAGACCACACTGAAGAAATTGTAAACAAACATAAAAAGATAATGGATATGATGGTGATGAATGGCAAATCCAAGGAATAAAAAAGACACTGGAATCACATAACTGCAGATTTGAACAGGCAGAAGAAAGAATTAGTGATATGGAAGACAGTACATCTGAAATCAAACAGATAGAAGAGCAGATAGATAAAAAGATAGAAAAAGATCCAACAGGGACTTAGGGACTTAAATGACAACAAAAAATGCACAAACATACTCATTATAGGCATCCTAAAGGGAGAAGAATAAGGAAAGGGAACAGAAGGAGTGTTGAAGGAAATAATGGTTGAAAACTTACCAACCCTATTGAGGGAGATGGACGTACATGTCCAGGAAGCAGAGCGCACCCCAAACAGTATAAATCCTAACAGGCCTACTCCACAACATAGACTTGTCAAAATGTCCAATGCTCAAGACAAAGAGGAAATACTCAAGGCAGCAAGAGAAAAGAGAACCATCACATACAAGGGAAGCTCAATAAGATTAAGTGCTGATTTCTCATCTGAAACCATGCAGGCAAGAAGACAGTGGTATGACATGGTCAAGATATTCAAAGAAAAAACTTCCAGCCATGAATTCTCTATTCAGCAAAGCTGGCATTCAAAAATGATGGAGAGTTCAAAATATTCACAAATAAACAGAAATTAAGAGAGTATGCCAATAAGAAACCTACCCTTCAAGAAATACTTAAAAAAATTCTACAGGTTGAACAACTAAAAATAAAAAAGATAAGTAAAAACAAGTTATTACATACATAAATCCAAGGAAAATATGGCTGATGTAAGACATTCCTTGAGATTAATAACACTGAATATTAATGTATTAAACTCACCAGTCAAGACACACAGATTGGCAGAGTGGATAAGGAAATATGACTATTTATATGTTGTCTACAAGAAATCCACCTTAGACCCAGGGATTCAAGGAGGTTGAAAGTGAATGGCTGGAAAACAATTTTACAACAAACAACAACCAAAAAAGAGTCTTAGTAGTTATACTAATATCAGACAAAATAGAGTTGAAATGCAAAACTACTGTAAGAGACAAAGATAGACACTATATATTAGTAAAATTGGCAAGCTTTCAAGAAGAAAGCACAATCATAAACATTTATGCACCTAATCAGGGTGCCTCAAAATACATAGGGAAAACACTGGAAAGACAATATGGAGACATAAATGCCTCTACAATTATAGTGGGGGACTTTAATACATCATTATCACCATTAGGCAGAACATCTCGTCAGAGGATCAATAAAGAAACAAATACTCTGAATAATACTTTAGAGGGTCTGGACCTAATAGATATATATAGAACGCTACACCCAAGCACAGCAGGATATTCATTCTTCCAAAATGCACATGGATCATACTCCAAGATAGACCACATGCTAGGCCACAGAACAACTCTCAATGAATTTAGAAAGATTGAGATTATGCAATATAATTTCTCAGACCACAATGGAATGAAATTGGAAATCACTAAGGGTGAGAGAACCAGATTAGGCACAAAGATACAAAGTTAAAGAATACACTCTAAGATAAACAGTGGGTAAAGGAGGAAATCTTAAAAAAAAATCAACTAACATAAAACGATTGAAAATGACAACACAACATATGAAAAAATATGGGATGCAGCCAAAGCTGTACTGAAAGGGAAATCCATAGCCATAAATGCATCTATCAAAAAAGAAGAAAGTGTTAAAATTGAAGACCTAACTGCACACCTGTAGGAATTGGAAAAACAACAAACTAACCCCAAAGGAATTAAAAAGAAGGAAATAACAATGATTAGACATGATCTTCCCTATAGATGCAAAAAAGCAATCAACAAAATACAGCACTCTTTCCTGATAAAAAACACTGCAAAGGATAGGAATAGAAGGAAACTTTCTGAACATGATAAAGGGTATATATGAAAAATCCACATCTGACATCATCTTCAGTGGTGAAATCCCAAAAACTTTCCCTCTAAGATTGGGAACAAGAGAGGATTATGATAGTGATAGGTCCACTATCACTGCTCCTTTCTAACATTGTCTTAGAAGTACTTGCTTGAGCAATGAGGCAAGAAAAAGTTATAAAAGGTATCCAAACTGGAAAGGAAGAAGTAAAAATTTCACTGTTTGTAGATGACATGATCCTATACATAGAAAGCCCTGAGAAATCTCCAACAAAGCTTCGAGAACACATAAAGGAGTTCAGTAAATTCACAGGTTATAAGATCAATCCTCAAAAATCATTAACATTTCTGTACACCAATAGTGAGCAATCTGAGGATGAATTCAAGAAAAAAATACCTTTTACAATAGTAACTAAAAGTATCAAATACCTAGGAATAAATTTAACTAAAGGTGTAAAGTACTTATATACAGAAAACTAAGGAAAGGAATCAAAGAAGACTTAAATAAATGGAAGAATATTCCCTGTTCATGGATAGAAAGACTAAACATCATCAAGATGTCTATCCTACCAAACTAATCTACAGATTTAATGCAATCCCAATAAAAATCAACACTGTGTTTTTAATAAATTGGAGAAACTAACTACAAAATTTATTTGGAAGTGTAAGAAGCCCTGAATCGCCAAAGACATACTGAAAAAGAAAAATGAAATTTGAGGTATCACATTACCGGACTTTAAAACTTACTGCTTAGCTACAGTGGTTTAAAAACAGCATGGTACTTACATAAAGACAGACAGATTAACAAATGGAACCAAATCAAAGACTCAGAAAAAGACCCTCACTTCTACTGTAAAGTTATTTTTGACAAGGTGTTTAAGACCACCCAGTTGCGTCAGAACAGTCTATTCAAAAAATGGTGCTGGGAAAACTGGATGTCCCTATCCAAATGAAAGAAATGTAGCCCTGATCTCACACTGTATTCAAAAATTAACTCAAAATGGGTCAAAGATATGAATATATAGGTGACAACAATAAAAATGCTAGAAGAAAATATAGGAAAATATGTTCAATATCTTATAGAAGGCAGTAGTTTCTTAAAGCTTACAGATAAAGCATGCACAACAAAAGAAAAAAAATAGATAAATGGGATCTCCTCAAATTTAAACACTTTTACACCTCAAAGGACTTTGTCCAACAGGTGAAAAGGCAGCCAACTCAATGGGAGAAAATATTTGGCAGTCACATATCTGGTAAGGGTTTAATATCTGTGATATACAAAGATATACAACTCAATAATAAAAAGACAAACTACCCAATTAAAAATGGGTAAAAGACTTGAAAAGATAATTGTCCAAAGAAAAAATACAAATGGTAAATAAACACATTAAAAATTGTTCAACATCACTAGCCAATTAGGGAAAAGCAAATTCAAACTACAATGATATATCATTTCACACCTATTATATTGGCCACTTTAAAATGTTGGAAAACTGTAAACATTGGAGAGTATGTGGGGAGATAGGAATGCTTATTCACTTTCGTTGGGAATATATAAAGCTACAGTCACTGTGGAGGACTGGCAGTTCCTAAGAAAGTTAGATATAGATTTGCCATAACCTAGCAATACCATTACTATTTATATACCCAGAAGTATTGAGAGCAGAGACACGCACAGATGAATGCCCACTGATGTTCATAGCAGCATTCTTCATGATAAAAGAGTAAATGTATCTACCACATCTCTGGATATGCTTCTGAAGTGGATGGAGAGCAGGTTGCAGTTTCACACTCCTGCAGCAGCCAGAAATGGCTCAATATGGCCAAATTTGCAATGGTCATTGCCTCCAGACTTGGCTGTGTTTCATAGTACTGAAGTGTGCTTTCCACCAGGCTGGTGAAAGACTAAAGCTTCCCTTCAAGGGCCAGCAGTGTTGCTGTAAGCTGGTTTTGTGAAAGGCATAGCAAATGGATTAATGATTACCAGAGTGTTGTGAGTAGAACTTAAACACAACTGGCATTATAATCTTCTCCCATGGAGAGACAATATGCATGGTAATGCAGAGCTGGACCTTAGATCTATTAACTGCAGTTCAAACAAGAACTTGTGTATGAAATATTATTAAGTGCTGAACCTATATACCTGATGAATATGATACCTATTGTAGTCTAGATCATATGCAGAGGGATATTGAACATGCTATAAGCCTTGGTAAACTTGATTCATTTTCTAAGAATTAATAAATGTGTCTTTAAATAAAAGAATGGCTCTCTTAAATACTGTCTTTATTTGCTTGACATATGCTTGTCTTGTTTTTGCCTATATTGTCTTTGTTAGTTTATGTCTAGGGCAGTGCTTATCCTCATACCTCTCATAGCTGTCCTATCATAACCTTTGCTGTGGGAACTGGGGTTAGCTGTTTATAGAAAACCCAGCAGGTCTACCACTATTCCTCAATTGAGATAACCAATGGCATAGAAGGAACTAGCCATGGCTTAGAAGCCCTTAGACAACAAATAAACTCCTTAGGTGCCATGGTGCTGCAAAACTGCAGAGCTCTAAACATGCTAATAGTGACATATGGAAGAAGATGCATGCTACTCAAGAAGCAATGCTGTTTTTCTATAAAGTGCTCAAGAACAGTCCTAGACAGCATTTGAAAACTATAAGATTAAGCCCATCAACATCAGGAGGATGTAGCCTCTTGAGGCACCTGGACTTTCTCAATCCCATAGATCAGTATGTCATGGCTGGCCCCACTTTTGGGGGCTGCTTGCTACCATATTCTTTAAACTTTTAGTAGGATAATATACATTCAAGATTCTAATAAAGTTTATTTCTTCCAGAATCAATGCCTTCCAGAAAAAGGTATTAGTTGCACAGGATTTTCATCCACTTCCAACCATGGTGCTGGACCTGCCTTCCCTCATCCTCACTGGAATATCCAGAGAATTTCACACCCCTTCAGGCAGAGACTACTGCCCCTAATCAGCAGGAAGCAGCTACCAAAGATTGACCATTGCCCTTCAGTTCTCCCTTAAGAACAAGTGTGTATACTCTGAGGGGGGAGTTGCAACAGGCTTGTATAAGGAAAGAGGGAAGATGAGTCACAGCTAGAAATCAGCAGACAACATGACCATGAGATCCCTCCTGGAAACTCCCTGAGCAAAGACTGCTACTAATAACAAAGCTGGAAAGACCTCACCGAGGCCACAAAGTCCTATTTGGAACTACCCTACGGTCAAGAGGAGGCCCCTGATAACTCTAAACAAGCCTACCATTTGGTCCCAGATAACTCCAAATGAAAGGCCTGATACTTGGTACCCTGAGAGCTAACAGGTGGGGAATCATAAGGCAACCAATCAGAACAAGAAAGAGCTAGGGTACCTCCCCAACATTAGGAAAGGGGAAGTTCTTATAAAGGACTACCGTAGCGTCCCATGCACACATTCACCCTGTAATACACCCTCACCCGTATCTGGGGTGGTTTTTTCTTTTCTTGTTTCTTAAAAAATGCTTTACTCCCTTACCTATCCCAGAAAAAAGAAAAAGAATCTAGAAATACAGGCAAAGTTTTTACATATTTATAGAGTAGAAAATGTTACATATATAACATATGTAACATGGCACATTCTCTGTAACAAATTAATTTCTGTGAAAATCAGCAGATCATTTCTCATAAATGTAAATGTCTGCACAATGTGACATAATTTACAGTATTGTTAAATCTCATTTTTATATTAGTGTCTTCCAGTAGACATCAAGAACCCTAAGACTAGATATCTTGCTTCTACTTCACTTATTTCCATGTTCTGAATCTTTTCTTGTTATATATTTTATGTACAAATATATATTTGATCACAAGAAATTTACAAAATATTGACAGATCTTTATTCCCATCCAAAATCCTGATACAACATGTTTTGTTTGGATAAAGAGCAATATTTTCATGAAAAATAAATTATTCTTGAAAATCACTGAATCAAATAATCATAGTTGATTCTGTAAAAGACAAAACCTATCCTGCATTAAGAAAAGATGACATGTATGGTATCAATGAAATATTTAGGAGAAATAAAGAGATCGTGTAAAGTGGTTATATTTAGAAGAATAAATAAATAGAAGGAATGAGTATCTTAAAAATGTAGCCTGGTGAAATTGGCACTCAATGTACTAACTGAACAACTTGAATAGGAACAGTGAAACAGTTTGTTGATTGAAGGGAAGGAATAAGTATATATTTGAAGTGTGAAAAATAAATTGCACTTTGTATATTCATATATTTGTATATTTGTATATTCTGGTAAATAAGGAGAAGAGAAAGTTGGAAATACAAAACTGGTAGTCTTTCTATGAGAATGATAAAGATTTAAGAGTAATAAGTAAGGCCAAGAAAATATTTGAATTCTCCCAGATACACTAGGTGGAATAAAGATTTTTTTTTTTTAACAAGCATACAGTATTATGGAAGAATCTGGAGAAAATGTTAACATTTATGATGCTAAGTTAGAGAAGTAACTCAGTGCTGAAGAGGAGAATTATTTAGAGAGGAAAGAGAAGCAGCTCTGCAGTGACATGGGAAAATATTCTTTAATTGGCCTGGTTACCAGTATAAATTATCAGAGGACAGCAAGGTGATGAGTAATGAAGTTTGAGTCCAATAACCAGTCATTGAACTTTGGAAGCATCCACATGTTTCAACTCTCTAAAACTTAATATTTTCTTCCACAGTACAGTTTTTGCAGAGAAACCTTCATTTCTTTTTCATCAAACAATAGTTAATAGTGTTCAAGGTATAGGTGTGATAGTGGAGTAAAAAATGGAGGCCAGGTGATGCTGGTTGGGGAGTAATAGGAGGCAGATCTATACGTCCTGAGTGAGAGACAGGCATAGAGAAAAACAGAGTGAGAGACAGAGAGAGAGAGAGAACAAGTGCAAGAGTTTCTTCTTAAATTTTACATATCTTTGGTGAGTATCAGCCACTGTATTACTTTGTATTTACTGAAGGATTTTAATTGTTTCTCTTGTTTCAAAATTAATTCTTTTGGTTTTATTTTACAAAAAAGACATGAATTAAAAAAAAAAAACATTGCCTTTTAAACATTCAATCTCCACATAGTTTGCAAGAGGCCCCTTAATTTTTGTCAACACTTATTTTACTCCTACCCTCTTTTCCAGCCTCTATAACTGATGGTAATTACTTTCATTACCTATTATTGAAGAGTATCTCTCAACCAACTGAAAAATAATTCTTTTAATCTCAAAGACAAACATCTTCTTTTGAATGAATAAATTGACTCAAAACTATTTGACTTCCAGGTTTACGTTCCACACTGAATGTTTCTATATTTAATTTTATAATATAACAGGAGGTCTGAAACACAATTTTTATCTGTTTTTGTAATATATAAGTAGTTATTTTTATTTTACATATATATTTTTACCTATACATTGTTGTCTGACTTGGCACTTGGGATTTATCTGTAACTCATCAATTCTGGCCGTCCCATACAATGAATACAGAATCAATTAGATTCTACCAATTCCACATATACTATGACTGACATTTGTGCTTCAATCCCAATGTGCCCCAATATAATAGGTTATTAGGAGACTCTTTACCTCCATTGTTACTTCCTTCCAGTCAATATGTATTCCTTAACATACTTATTTCTCAATAGCAGACTTACTTATAGCCTTATATATTGAATTCTTATTGTGGCACTGTTACTTAAGGAGACATTTCACACCCATATACTGGGACAGAAGCACTGAATAATTTGAGTCTTACCCTCTCATTCAGAGCCATAGTAAAACATGTACATTTCCTTACTTGCACAACATAGGCTAATGATTCCCTGTCTTTATTTATATTACTATATCTTTCCTTTCCCTTTCCTCATATGAACTTACTGTTGCCTTCTTATGTTTATAGAGTGATTTCCTACACACATTTGACCATTTTATATAGTTACATCCTGGAATCCAGAGAACTTGATAATATTTATGTTTTCATATATGATTTTTCTTTTCTTCTGTACATGATTTCTTTATAAGCAAGGAGAGTGATTTATTCTTTCTCTATACACAGTGATTTGCCATGCCCAGTGTATGGTATGCAGTACAATAATGAATTAATGAATTAATCAGATTAAAATCATGCCAATTAGGAAGTTTGCCTTCAGACTGCATGCATTTTGCTCATAGGATTCTGTAAGAATGAGTTCACTACAAGACTTCCAGCTGCAGGAATTCTAAAATTTCTGCACATTCACAGTCCCAACCCTCCAAGCATTCATTAATACTATAGTATTTAATAAAATGACAATGTTGTTGTGTTTGTTTTTTTTTAAAGAGTTGCATGCATGGATTTTTTTATGTTGATCTGAGACTTTTCTTCACCCTTTTTCCCCATAGATCTAGAGAAGGCAGGTTAGAGCAGAACTGGAGAGCTAAGTCATCACGTTCTTTAATTAATTTGCAAAATGTCATTCACTCTTAGATATACGTATGCATATATATATGTACGTATATGTGTATATACAACTAATAGAAATAAGAGTCAAGTTTGACTGAGACCCTGCTCTTGCTACTTCCATGCCAATCTTGTAAGAATCAGAATTCAATTAAGATTAATAAGGATCATTGGATTCATGCCTTTCAAGTTTTCATGAGAACAGAGAAATCTGTAAAAACCCTGAGAAATGACAAGATTTATAGAAAGCTCACATATTTGGAAACCTTTAGCAGGATAGAAATCACTGCAGATTCTGTCCCACATGGTAGTCTGGATTTCATCTACCATATATGTCTTCCATAAAAGGGCAGGAGAATAATGGGAAATGACTGTATGGGGGCACCAGGGCATAAAAAACATGGTGAAGTGTAGAGGTCCCACACAGTTACTAAAAATATCACAGAACAACCAACACAAACATTCCCCTGGGAGATGAAGAGCTATGGAGCTGAGAAAGAGCCTCTACATTCAGAAGGAAATTGATTCTAAGGAGGCCATGGCACAGGAGGTCCATTGTGACTAGAGCTGGCAAGATACAAAGGAGTTCATGAATACTGGCTCCAGGGGTCAAAACCATGATTGGTGATTGTCCACATTGAGTGAGGCTTATCAAGGGTATCAGTGGGCCATATGTCTGTTCCCTCCCCTCTCCACTTCCCCACTGTGTGAGGAAAATATCAGCCATCCTAAAATATATGCCACATCAGTTTTTGGAGGAGGTGGATGGTAAGTTTGAATGGGTTTGAATACGTAATTCAATGACTGATAAACACTGATGTTAAGAATTAGATCCAGAAAGTCTAGAATACAGGTGGTCTCATCAGAGGAAATTGAATTTCAAGGTATTTGCTGAGGTTGTTTGTAGAAAGCTATAGGTTTATGACCTTTTGTTTTCCTTGCTTGTGAAAACTTGTACTATCAAAGCTATGAAAAATTCCTACTTACATAATATTTTTCCTATTTTTGGTTTATTTTATTTTATTTTGTGTAGAAGATTAGATTACATAAATGTTACATCAAAAATATCAGGGATTTCTATGTAGACCTACCCCTACCATCCCACATTTCCCATATTAACAACATCTTTCATTAGTGGGATACATTTGTTACAATTGATGCACACATATTGAAATCTTGTTACTAACCATGGACAACAGTTTATATTATAGTTTACACTTTGTCCCAGACAATTTTATAGGTATTGAAAAAATAAATAATGGCCTGTATCTTTCATTGCAATTTCATGCTGGACAATTCCAATGTCCCAAAAATGTCCCCATGTTACTTCTACTCTTCCCTCTCCCTCCCAACAGAACCTCTGGTAGCCACTGCCTTTATATCAATGATACAAGTTCTTCCATTGCTAGAATAATAATAAGTCTACAATATAATAATGATAAGTCTACATTAGTCCATTGTTCATTCCCCAATATTGAGGATTTTAGGGTGGTGATGCCTACACAAAAATATAAAATAAAATTAAAAAATAAAATAAAATGCTCATTGTATCTTTCTTCACTGTAAGTTCTGTTCACTTTTATGTACAGTGACCAACTTCTTCCAAATATACCCCTGTGTATTTTATTTCTGTGATTTCTCTTCAAAGAAGCTTTAGGTAACAGAAAAGCCACATAGATAATACCGGGGATTTCCATATCCCCAATGCCTTCCTCCTCTACCACTCTCTTCTATTAATATTTTCATGTGGATGGGACATTTGTTACAATTGATGTACAAATATTGAAGCATTGCTACTAAATATGGTCACTGATTTATATTATGGTTACATTTTGCACTATACAAATTGTAGATTTTGAAAAAATTTAAATGGCCTGTATCTGTTATTGGAAGATCCTGCAGAACAATTCTAATGCCCTAAATATGTCCTATGTTCCATCTATTCTATTCTTACCTCTCCCTCCCCTTGGAACCTATGGTAACAAATAAGTGTCAATTTTTAAAGAATAAGGTTCATAGTTACATGCAATAATATTGAAGGCTTGACATATTGGTCTAGTTTTCTTTTATTATGCACTGCCTACATTCTCAAGAGATTCTGTCCATTCTAATTGAAAAAATAGGAGGACTCTTCAGGATGGGGGGTTAATATTTTCTTGTTTATTGTGTAGGCAACCACCAAATGAGATAACACATTTTGACAAGATGAACACTTTCATATACCATAAAGGCATGCCCCAAGTGCACTTTATCCCATATATGTCCCCACCCTGAAGCCCTACAGCAGTAACCCTCCCCTGCCATATTTGCCAAGAGAATATTCACCCCTTATAGTTTTACCCACAGAACTGCAAATCCCCAGAGTTCACCTGATCCTTCCTCCAACTCTGCCCCCAGTTCCATGGATAGTCCAACCAACACCCCTCCCCACCACACACACACTACTCCCTCCATAATCTGGCACCATAGAACCCAATCACATCACTGTACCACTATCACCTTCATCCACTGCCCAATCACACCCTCATATGCCCATATTGACCATTGGCTCAGCATCATCTACGTTCTTTCTGTTCCTATTAACTTATTTTCCAGATTCTAGCTCTGTGAGTCTGCTCAATTTGCTTGTCATATCAGTGAGGTTATGTAATATTTGTCCTTCAGTGGTTGGCTTACTTCACTCAACATAAGGCCTTCAAGATTCAACCATGTTATCCCATATTTTAATAGTGCATTCCTTCTAAGAACTGAATAATATTCCACTATATGTTTTTACCACAATTTGCTTATCCATTTAATTGTTGATGGACTCTTGGGTTGCTTACAACTTTGGCAATAGTGAATAATGCCACTATGAACATTGGTGTGTGTAGCAGTTTGATATTTATGAATTACAAAAGTAGATATTGGGTTATGCTTGTAAACTGGTCTGCTTCACTGGGCATATTAGATTATATTGGATTCAGTAGTTTCACTTTTACTTGATTAAATAATGATTAAGGCTTTGATTGGGCCACTTCAGTAGGATGTTGAGTCCCCACCCCCTTGGTGGATGGGGACTCACAAAGAAACTGCACTGCAGAAGAGAAGTTGGAATTTTGAGCTGGAGCTCAGTAAGTAAACACACAAGAGAGAGAAGAGCAGCAGAGCCTGGAGAGAACCCAGCCCAGGGGAGAAAGACAAAGCTTAGAGACCCTGATAGTCTACAGCTGACCTTGTGGAGATAAGTGCTGCTGAGCCTGGGGGAGAGGCAAGACTTATCCAAGGCTACAACTGATATTGGAAGAACCTGGGACCATGGAGCTTTACAGAGGAAAAGGAAGACTGAATGTTCGCAGCCATCTTGCTGCAACACGTGGCAACAGACTTTAGTGTGGGAAGTAACTTACAATTTATGGTCTGGTAGCAGTAAGCTTCTACCATAAATAAGTACCCTTTATAAAAGCCACCAGATTTCTGGTACTTTGAATCAGCACTGCTTTGCCTGACTAATACAGTGTGCATATATCTGCACATGTCCCTGCTTTCAATTTTTCTGTGTAAACCCAATAGTGGGATTGTTGGATCATATGGCAATTCTATAGTTAGCTTCCCAAGGAACCACTAAATTGTCCTCCTAAATGACTGTACCATTCTACATTCCCACCAGTAGTGGATAAGTGTTCCTTTTCCTTCACATTCTCTCCAACACTGTGGTCCACTTTTTTTTTTTTTTTTTTAAGCCACCAGTCTAATATGTGTAAGATGATATCTCAATGTAGTTTTGGTTTGTAATTCCCAAACAGTACTGATGATGAGTAACTTTTGATGTCCTTTTTAGCCATTTATATTTCTTCTTTGGTGAAGTGTCTATAAAATAACATTTCCTATTTTTAAATGGGTTATTTTCTTTTTCTTTTTGAGATGGAGGGTTTCTTTTTATATGCTAGATATTAGGACCTTATCAGTTAGATGGTTGCCAAATATTTTCTCCTATTGTGTAGGCTGCCTTTTCACATTCATGACAAAATCCTTTGAAGCACAAGATAATATTTTGGGTTTTTTTTTTTTTATGTTGTTGTTGTTTTTTAATTTTGAGAAGGTACCATTTATTTATTTATTTTCACTGCACATGCTTTGGGTGTATAGCTTATGAAACCATTTCCTACTACATGATCTAGTAGATGCTTCCCTACATTACTTCTAGGAGCTTTATGGTCTTGGCTCCTCTAAGTAGATCTTTGATCCATCTTGAGTTAATTCTGTATTGTGTGTGAGATGGTGATCCTCTATCATTATTTTGGATATAGATATCCAGATCTGCAAGCACCATTTGTTGAAGAGGCCATTTTGTCCCAGTTGAGTGATCTTTGTGGCTATTTCAAATATCAGTTGGCCATACATGTGAGGATCTATATCAGAACATTCAGTTCTATTCCATTGGTCAGTATGTCTATCCTTGTGCCAATACCATTCAGTTTTAACCACTGTAACATTGTAGTATGATTTAAAGTCAGGTAATGTGATTCCTCCAATTTTGTTTATCTTTTCAATATGTTTTGGGTGATTTGGGGCCCCTTGCTCTTCCAAATAAATTTCATAATTAGCATTTCCAATTAAGTAAAAAAATGCTGTTGTAATTTTTATTGGGATTGTGTTAAATCTGTACATTAATTTGGGTAGGACAGACAACTTATGATGGCTAGTCTTCAAATAAATGAACATGGAATAATCTTCCATTTATTTAGGTGTTCTTTGATTTCCTTAATGAATGCTTAGTTTTCTGTGTATAAGTGCTTCATATTCTTACTTAAGTTTATTCCTAGGCATTTCATTCTTTTAGTTTTCATTGTAAATGGATATTTTTCTTGATTTGCTCTTCAGATTACTCATTATAGGTGTAAAGAAATGACAGATTTTTGCATATTGATCTTATATCCTGCCACTTTACTGAACTAGTTTATCAGCTTCAGAAGTGTTGTAGATTTCTCAAGGCTTTTTATATTTAAGATCATGTCATCTGCAAACAGTAATGTTGAGGATGTTTACTTCTATTCCTATCTTTTAAAGTATTTTTCTCAAGAAAAGATGCTGCATTTTGTCAAATGTTTTTCTGCATCAATAACAGTGATCATGTGATTTTTTTCTTTCAATCTGATAATGTGTATTACATTAATTTATTTTCTTATGTTCAGATATCCTTGCCTACAAGGGATGAAACTGACTTGGTCATGGTATATAATTCATTTGCTGAACATGATTAGCAAGTATTATGTTCGAATTTTAGCATCCCTGTTCATTAGAGAGATTGGTACGTACTGTTCTTTTCTTGTGGCATCTTCCTGTGGCTTTGTTATTAGGGTGATGTTGCCATCATAGAATTTTTTATGCAATGTTCCCACCACTTCTATGTTAGGGAAGAGTTTAAGCAAGATTGGTGTTAATTCTTTCTGGAATGATTGCAAGAATTGACCGTTGAAGTCATCTCGTCAAAGGCTCATGTATTAGTCAGCCAAAGGGGTGCTGATGCAAAATACCAGAAATCTGTTGGTCTTTATAAAAGGTATTTATTTAGGGTAGAAGCTTACAGTTACCAAGCCATAAATCCTAAGTTTCTTCCTTTACCAAAGTCTGTTGCCACGTGTTGGAGCAAGACAGCTGCCAACGTTTGCCAGGTTCAGGCTTCTTGGGTTCCTCTCTTCCTGGGGCTCCATTTCTCTCTGGGCTTAGCACCTCTGTTTCCTCCACAAGTCAGTTGTAGACTATGAGGCTCTCTAGGCTTTGCCTCTCTCCACAAGGCCAGCAGTGAACTGTCAGGCAAATGGCTTGCTTCTCTTCTCCCTGGACCTTCTCTTCAATCAAAACTCCAACATCAATGCTGCTCCAACTCTGTCCTTTGCAATGTCTTTTATCTTTGAGACCCCACCCACCAAGGGGCAGGGCTCAAAACTTAACTGAGGTGGCCCAATGTATGCCCTAATCATAACTTCATCATGCCCAGATTAGCAGACCAGTTTACAAGCATAATCCAATATCTATTTTTGGAAATCATAACTACATCAAACTGCCAAACTGCTTCAGCTAATTTTAGTTGGAACATTTTTGATGACTAATTCAAATTTGTTACTTGTGATTGGTATATTGAGTTCATTAATTTCTTTTTTTTTGTCAATGTAGGCTGCTTGTGTGTTTCTAGAAATTTGTCCATTTAATATAATTTATACATCTTGTTGGCATCCAGTTTTTCAAAGTATCCTTGTATGATATTCTTGTTTTATCCCCTAGATCATTTTTTATTTTATGTATTTTCATTTTCTCTCTTTTTTCTTTTTATGCTTAGGTAATGGTTTATCAGTTTTATTAATCTTCTCAAAGAACCACCTTTTGGTCTTGTTAATTTTTTCTAGTGTTTTCTTGATCTCAATTTCATTAATTCTGTTCTAATCTTTCTTTTTCCTTCTTTCTACTTGCTGTAGGATTAGTTTGTTGTTCTTTTCCGAGTCCCTCCAGGTGTGCAATTAGGTTACTGGTTTTATCTCTTTCTTCTTTTGTAATATATACATTTATGGCTATAAATTTCTGTCTCAGAACTGCTTTTACTGCATCCCTTAGGTTTTGATATGTTGTTTTTATCATTTTCATTCTTTTCAGGATAGTAACTGATTTATTTTGCAATTTCCTCCTTAACCCATTGGTTGTCTAATGAGTGTGTTGTTTAACTGTCATATCATTGTGCTTATTCTGGTTTTCTTCACTTATTCATTTACAGCTTCATTCCACAGTGGTCAGAAAAATTACTTTGTATAATTTCAAACTTTCTGAATTCCTTAAGAGTTGTTCTATGGCTTTGCATGTGTTCTATCCTAGAGAATGATCTATGTGTGCTTGAGTAGAATGTATATTCCATTCTAAATGGGCATAATGTTCTGTATATGTCTATTAGGTCTAGATCCTCTAAAATTATTCAAAGACTCTGCTTCCTTATTGACCCTCTGCTTAAATGCTCTATCTTATGGTGATAATTGTGTATTAAATTCCACCACTATAAATGTTGATTCATCTATTTCTCCACTTAGGTCCTCCAATGTTTGCTTCATGTATTTTGGAGAACCCCGGTTAGGTGCATAAATGATTGTTTGTTCTTTCTTCTTGATGATTACAACTTTTATGAATATATAGTATCCTTCTTTGTCTCTAACAAAAGTTTTGCATTTAAAGTCTATTTTGTCTGATATTAATATAGCTACTCTTTCCCTGTTGTTGTCAGTGTGAGGCACAAAGGAAGAGTCAGACAAGTTGATGCATGTGAAGCAGAGGGCTGCAGCTCACTCAGGCAAAACAGCCCTGAGGTTACTGTCACCCACTCTTATTCAGCTTACAACAGTGTATATTGTTCTCAAGATATCCTAACCTTGCCCACAATCTGTTTTGTTCTTACTTCAGCAAGAACACTTCCTTCTCTGGCAGTCTACCAAGAAGCTGCTTTTTGTACTACAAAGCTGATAACAAAAGAAGGGAGTCCTTCACTAATTTCTCAGCTTGGTGCGTGAGAGCGCTACCTGTTTCTGAGTTCCCAGACAATCTTTCTTGGGAATTCAGACAATAACATCTGTGTGGGGAGTTCATTCTGCTCTGCCTCCTCCTACTGATATCTGCAGTATGCAGTGTTCTTGGAGACATTTACTAATGTTTCTCTGCCAGCAAGCATGCTTTTTAAATGCTTAACCCTTTATGCTGTGGCTCTCAACATCTTCTCCAACATCTCCCCTTTTTGGTTATTGTTTGCACGTAAAATCATTTTCCATACATTCACTTGCAACTTTCTTGTGTCCCTGGGTCTAAGGTTTCTTACCTCGTAGACAGCATATGGATTGGTCATATTTCCTTATCCATTTTGCCAATCTGTGTCTATTCATTGGGGAAATTAATCCATTAACATTCAGTGTAATTCCTGTCAAGGCTTTAATTACATTAACCATATTTTCTTTAGGTTTATATATGTCAAATTTTTTTTATATTTCTGTTTTTATCTTTTTAGTTATTCTTACTCTTCTTTTCTCCGCACTCCTCCAACTCTCTTCCTCCTGTTTTTGTTTTTTATTTTCCTTTCAACTTGCACAAATCCTTTTAGTATTACTTGAAAGACAGGTTACTTATTGAAAACTTTCTTAATTTCTGTTTATCTGTGAATATTTTAAACTCTCCCTCGTTTTGGAACGCCAGTGTTGCTGGATGCAGAATTCTTGGCTGACAGGTTTTTTGTTTTGTTTTGTTTTTATTGTTGATGTTTTGTTTTGTTTCTTAACCTTAACTATGCCATACCACTGCCTTGTTACCTCCATGGTTTCTGATGAGAAATCAGTGCTTAACGTTATTGAGCCCCTTGTATGTGAGGGATGTCTTCTTTCCTTTTACTGCTTTCATTATTCTTTGTCTTGAGCACTGGACAATTTGATAAGCATATATCTTTGTGTAGGACTGTTAGGATTTACACTGCTTGGTGTGCACTCTGCTTCCTGGACAAGTATGTCCATGTATTTCAAAAGAGGAAATTTTCAGCCTTTATTTCTTCCAACACTCCTTCTGACCCCTTTCCTTCTTTTCTCGCTCTAGGTTGTCTACAGGTAGTGTTTGTTCGTGTGTTTCGTGTTGCCATTTCATTCCATGAGACCCAGCTGGATTTTTTCTATCATTATACACCTATTAAACTGGCCACTACTAAAAAGTCAGGACTCCAGTCGGGGAGGGGGCCTGCGTGCAGACTCTCCTGCTCAGGCCGCCCAGCCTCGAAGGACAGGGCTGGAGCGGAGAAGCCTCCCTGTGCGTGCCCAGGAGGTCCACAGGAGCCAGGGGACAGCATTAAAGCGAGCCGCTGCTCTGTGTGCCCAGCGGAGTGGAGAGGGCAGGCGCAGGGGCGGCGCCTAGCAGGACCAGACCCCGCTCGCCCTCTCCTCGCTGCAGGGCCGCATCTCCGGGCACAGAGTCCCCGCTCTGGGCACAGAGTCCCCGCTCCGCCCCCCTGCACCCTCAGCTATCCCCCGCAACTCCCACGCGCGCCCGGAGGGGAGAAAGGAGGAGCCTGGCCAGGGGCCAATCCGCGCGCGGGGAAACCTCGTGTGCCCGGGGTTTGAGCGCGGCCGTGGGCATGTGCGTGGCCCAGGGTGGCAGAGGTGGCCCGGAGGCGGGGATCGCGCTGCCTGAGAACGCGCGGCTAGGCGAAGAAGCGGGGCTGCACCCGCCCTCACGGCCGCCACCGCCCCCCCACCCCCCGCCGGAGGCTTGGCGTGGGTTGGGTGCCGGGCGCCTGAGCTCGCAGGCCAGGAGGAGGAGGGAGAGGAAGAGAAGGCGGTGGAGGAGCAGGGGCCGGCGCCGCCGCCCAGAAAGTCCGGGAGTAGGCTGAGAGGCTCCGAGCGCCGGGCTGGGCTGCGCGGAGGCAAACAAGTGGCCTTGGCGGTGGCCCCGCGACCCTGACCGCACTCCTGCCCCCCGAGCCGACGGCGCTCCGGGTGCCTGGCCCTCAGCGGGCACCGGGAGCCGGGCTGCCCCTCGCCGCGCGGCCCGCGACCCGGAGCCCCGGAGCCGGCGGGCCCGGGGGCCGTGGAGTCGGTGCGGCTGCGAGGAGCGCAGCCGCGGGCTCGCAGGCTCCGCTGACAGCGTCAATGTGTCGGCTTTTTCTCCACCCCTGGGGGGTGCATTCGCCACAGGGAGGCTTCGCCACGGGGAGGAAGGCGCCTGTAGGTCCCTGGCCGCGGTCCGCGAGGGTGTCGGGAAGCAGAGACCCTGCCGGAGCGCGGATCCCTAGGAGCCGCCTGTTCCCCGCCGGGGGGCAGAAGCCCGGGAGCCGCCTTGTCCCCGCCGGAGCGCGGACCGCAGGGCGCCGCCTTTTCCCGGCGCCGCGACCGGAGGGAGCGGGGCGCGCCGCTCTGCTGGGCCAGGACTGGCTGGAGCCGGGGACGGCTCCCGCGGGCCGCGGGCGGGCGCGCTCCCTGCAGGAACGCGGTTTTACTATAACTGTTGGAAGCACCAAAGGGTTAACCTGGGTTTCCTGGGCCAAGTTGTCGTCAAGCCGGGAACCGCGCAGGGGCCGCTCCGCCCCGCTAAGTGGGCTCCCGCGCTCCTGGGTGACTCCTGGGGCCGTGCGACCCCCGCCGGCTGGCCCCGTCGCTGCCCACCGGCGCCGGCGCGCCCATTAAAGACTGAGAGTACAGCCAGATCAGCACCCGCAGCTCCTCCCGGATGGAGTCGCCCCCTAAGAAGAAGAGCGCGGCGCTGAGGAAATGGGAGGTCTTCCCAGGGAGGGATAAGTTCTGCGAAAGCAGGAATATGATGACCGGCAGAAGAGCGGCTTCTACCTAACTCTTGTCCTCATCCTGGTCACCAGCGGGCTGTTCTTCGCCTTCGAAACATTTCACTCAAGATTCTTCTTGGCCCACCGCGTTGACGTCATGACCCACAACCCGCAACTGGACAAACAGGGCGCAACCCCAGCCCCCGGCCACGCTCTGCTGTGCCCAGGACAGGTTCCCCATAGCTCCTGCCTTCCTTCTGCTGGAATGCCGCCCTCCGCTCCCAGCAGGAGCTGTGAGATGCAGACAATAACCTTCTTTCCTGGTGCTCATAGGTTTTAGGAAGCCTTCCCCGCTGCTGGCAAGTGGTCGCCCTGGTGTGGTCCCCCCGCATGGCCCTCTGCGACTCGCCCTTCCCACGCTGTACCCTGGGTAGCTGCGTGCTGGGCAGCCCTTTCTCAGCCCCAGGCCTGTGAGTTCGCAGGCCCGGGGCTCTGTCTTGTGAATCTTGTCTCCTGAGCACCAGGTTCTAGTGTGCCATACCTGATAGACACCAGATACAAGTTTGTGGGACTGAATTAAGTGTTTCTGGGACTGTATTAAAACAACAATGCTCTTGAGCCTTGGGGCTTTAAAGCTTTAAGGAAGTCTCTTTAAAGCCAAGCACATCCATTCGAGGTTCCAGACTTGCAGTGCTTGGATTAGCTGCATACGTTATTCATCGGTCAGATGCTCAAGTCTTGCCCATAGGAAGTGCTGAAGTAACTATTATCAGTAACCCACGGTTTAGTTGTAGGGTTCAAAGAGAAAGAACAACATTGATGTTTCAAATAACGGACTTTTAAAAGGTTTTTTAAAGTAGAAAAAGATGTACAAAGAGGGTGATATTCAAAAGTGTGTTTTTTCCATGTTTAGTTTCGACTACAGTCAACCTCAGCACAGTGTATTCTGAAGTTTACTAGTTACATATGTGAGTCCTTTCCTTTTGCTTATGTAATGGTTAGAACTGGTAAAGAGTCCCCCATTTTACTGGGGAAACTGAGTTTACAGAGGAAACTGAAGCCCAGGTGGCTGGATGGCAGCTCCAGGGCAGGGAAGGTGGGGAGGGGCCATCTCTGATAGTCTAGGGCTTCTTCCATCGGTGGGGAGGGACTTGTGCCCCCCACAAGCCGTTTTCAGGTCCTAATTCCTGTCTGTGGGGGTGAAGGTCCTACCAGGATGACGTCAGATTGGACCAGGTGGGCCTTTATCCAAGAGAACTGGAGATTTTACAGGCGAGGGACTTTGGCTAGGTGAGTAGAAGCCAGAGCAGGGGACCAAGGGAGAACGGCTCAGCGCTAGCAAGCCGCAGCCATAGGAGGCAGGGTCAGTCAGTGCCTTGGGGTTGGAACTTCGGCCTCTGCTCTGCGACACAGCACCATCCTGCTGTGTTTGTTATAGCAGCTGCAGCTCACTGAGACACACCCCATGACTCTCCTTTGTGGTGAAGAAGGACATTGCCATAATCTACCCTTCCAGCTGTCAGCAACACTTGTCTTCCACATGAAATTCTCCTGAGAATTACTTGTTTTAAGCTTACATTTCTTTCTTGGGAAGAGTTATGGTCAGACTGCTATTTCATCCCTTGTTTGAAGATGTTCTCAGGCTGGCAATGCAAACATTATTGCTTTCTGAACTGCTTGTTTTTGCATCAAAGGATAAAAATTATGCTAATTTTCACCCGAGTTCATGGATCTGGCTTCATTTTACAACATCTTTTCTCACTAAGAATCTTAGCAGATAGAAGAAAATGTACATAGAATTCCCAATAAACACTCTTGGATGGGGAAAAAAAAGTCAGAAACCTGTAAATGTTGTGGAGAAAGTGGAGAGATAGGAATGCTTATTTACTGATGGTGTGAATGTAGAATAGTACAGCCACTATGGATGACTGTTTAGCAGTTCCTTAAGAATTTGAAAATATTTTTGCTATGGGACATGGCAATACCATTTCTAGGTATATACCCAGAAGAACTGAAATCAGTGACATAAATAGTCATCTTAACACTGATGTTTATAGCAGCATTTTTCACACAGCTAAAATTTGGAAACAACCCAGGTGTCTATCAACTGATGAATGGATAAACAAGTTGTGGAGTACACACACAATGGAATATTATGCAGCTGTAAGAAATAATGAAGTTGTGATACACATGACAACATGGATGAACCTGGAAGACATTATACTGAGTGAAGTAAGTCAGGCACAAAAGGACTCATACTGTATGATTGCATTATTATGAACTAATTATATTATGTGAATATAAATATATTATTTGAAGTATGAATATAGGTAAAACTGCATGTATAAGACCATTTTTCTTGAAGCTGAACAAATGTAGGTTAATACTATAAAATGTTAATATCAGACAAAAATACAATATACTAAGTGAAGGAGAACAGAAACAGACTACTACATATTGCATGATTCTATTTATATAAAATATGTATATATAAATAAATTTGTAAAGATGAAATTAGATGAGTGGATATGTGGGGCTGAGGAAGGAATGCTAAGGAGTATGGAGTTTTTCTTTTTGGAGTAATGAAATTGTTCTAAAATTTTGAGAGGATACACGCACCACATTGTGATTATATTAAAAGCCATTGATTATTCACTTTCAATAGATCATATGGTGTGTGAATATATCTCAATTAAACTACTTGATAAGCAAATACATAATTGTTTAAGAATAGCCAAAAAATAGCAGGTATGTATAGCAGGGGAAATTCAAGAGATTGAGATGTGAATAAATTTCTTGTTTGTTTGCCTCTTTTTTTCATTATTACTATTGAAATAATGTAAATGCTCCAATAATGATTTAAGTGTTGAATGCACAACTATGCCGTTATACCAAATATTATTGATTTTACACTTTGGGTGAATTGTGTGCTTTATTAATATGCATCAATAAAAATGTGAAAATTAAAATAAAAAATAAAACAAAAACATTAGAGGCATATAATTTGAAATGTTAGAATAATGAATATGTGAATTTAAATATAGAATATTTGAACTTAAAAAAGATAGAACAGACAGATTAAGCAATGCAAATATAATGAACACAGTCTCAGGGAATTCAATGTCAACATGAAATGCACACACACATATGTGTTATAGGGGGTCCCAGAGGAAAAAAAGAATGGAAAAAGTGTAGAAAGAATATTTGAGAAAATACTGACTGAAAAATTTCCCACCCTTATGAAAGACATGAATATCAATGTTCAAGAAGAATAACATACCCCAAACAGAAAAAATCCAAATAGACTTACTCTGAGACATCTTTTTCATAATGTCAAAGGCCAAAGATAAAGAGAGGATTTTCTGAGCAGTAGGAGAATAGCAATGCATTACTTACAACAGAGTCTCAAAAAGTCTAAGTGTTGATCTCTAGTCAGAAACCATGAAGGTGAGAAGGTAGTGATAAGGTATATTTGAGTTATCAAAAGAGAAAAATAGGCAGCCAAGGATGCTTTATCTGGCAAAACTATCCTTCAGAAATGAAGGCAATTTTAAATTCTTTACATACAAACAAAGCTGAGAGAGTATGTTACCAAAAGACTGAATCTACAAGAAATATTATACATTGTGTTAGAGTCTGAAAGAAAAAGACAAGGGAGAGAGCACTTGAGAAGAGTGTAGAAATGAAAAACATAAATAAGAGAAACTGAAATGTTTGAACAACAGTCAATAGTAATATATGACAACAGGAAGCCAAGGGATAAAATTGACAAAGTAATATCTTTATAGTAGTAATGCTGAATATTAATGGATTGAACTCACTAATTAAAAGGCATAAACTGTTTAGAATGGATAATAATAATGAGCTATTTGTGGCCTACAAGAGACTCATCTTAGCTCCAAAGACACAATCAGGCTGTTAGTGAAAGTTTTGGGAAAACCTACATCACAGTAATGGCAGTGAAAAAGGTTGGGTGTATTGATACTAATATGGAATAAAATAGATTTTAAATGCAAAACTGTTATAAGAGATTAGGAAGGTTACTATATTCTAATAAAAGGGACAATTCACATGGAAGAAATAACAATAATAAATATT
>JAQZBX010037863.1:0-23636 GCA_029593785.1 Cabassous unicinctus | reverse complement strand
ATTGATTGATTTTCTTATGTTGAACCAGCCTTGCATACCAGGAATAAATCCCACTTGGTTGTGATGTATAAGTCTTTTGATATGCTGTTGGATTCGATTTGCAAGTATTTTGTTGAGAATTTTTGCATCTATGTTCATTAGAGAGATTGGTCTGTAATTTTCTTTTCTTGTAGAATCTTTATCTGGCTTTGGTATTAGGATGATGTTGGCTTCATAAAATGTGTTGGGTAATTTTCCCTCCCCTTCAATTTCTTGGAAGAGTTTAAACAGGATTGGTGTTAATTCTTTTCAAAATGCTTGGTAGAATTCACCTGTGAAGCCATCTGGTCCTGGACTTTCATTTGCTGGGAGATTTTTGATGATGGATTCAATCTCCTTAAATGTGATTGGTTTGTTAAGTTCTTGTATTTCTTGTAGCATCAGTGTAGGTTGGTTGTGCATTTCTAGAAATTTGTCCATTTCATCTAGGTTTGTTGGCATATAGTTTCTCATAATATCCTCTTATGATTCTTTTTATTTCTGTGGGGTCATTTGTAACTTACCCCCTTTCATTTCTGATTGTATTTATTTGCATCTTTTCTCTTTTTCTCTCTGTTAGTCTAGGTAGGGGTTTGTCAGTTTTACTGATCTTCTCAAAGAACCAGCTTTCGGTTTTGTTGAATTTCTCTGTTGTTTTTCTGTTCTCATTTTCATTTATTTCTCCTCTAATCTTTATTATTTCTTTCCTTCTGCTTGCTTTGGGATTGGTTTGCTGTTCTTTTTCTAGTTTCTTTAGTTGTTCAGTTAAATCTTTGAGTTTAGCTTTTTCTTGTTTTTTAATATAGGCATTTAGAGCTATAAATTTCCCTCTCAAGACTGCCTTCCCTGTATCCCAGAAGTTTTGATACATTGTCTTCTCGTTTTCATTGGTCTCAATATATTTACTGATTTCACTTGCAATTTCTTCTTTGACCCACCAATTATTTAGGAGTGTGTTGTTTAGTCTCCACACATTTGCGAATTTACTTTTTTCCTGTCTATTATTGATTTCTAGTTTCATTCCATTATGATCTGAGAAGGTGCCTTGTATAGTTTCAATCTTTTTACATTTATTGAAAGCTGCATTGTGACCTAACATGAGGTCTATTCTGGAGAAAGATCCATGGGCACTTGAGAAGAATGTATAATCCGCTGAGTTTGGATGCAATGTTCTGTATATGTCTGTTAGGTCTAAACTGTTTATCATATTATTCAAGTTCTCTGTTTCCTTGTTGATCTTCTGTCTAGTTGTTCTATCTAATGATGTGAGAGGGGTGTTGAAGTCTCCAACGATTATTGTAGAAATGTCTCTTTCTCCCTAAAGTTTTGCCAGAGTTTGTCTCATATATTTTGGGGCACCCTGGTTAGGTGCATAGATATTTATGACTGTTATATCTTCCTGGAGGACCGTCCCTTTTATTAATATATAATGGCCTTCCGTATCTCTTATCACTTTTGTGCATTTAAAGTCTGTTTTGTCTGATATTAGTATAGCTACCCCTGCTCTTTTCTGGTTACTATTCGCATGGACTATCTTTTTCCAGCCTTTCACTTTCAGCCGGTTTGTATCCCTGGGTCTGAGGTGAGTTTCTTGTAAGCAGCATATGGATGGCTCTTTTTTTTTTCTTTTTAAATCCATTCTATCAGCCTGTATCTTTTGATTGGGGAGTTTAATTTATTTCCTCCATTTTATTCTTTGGTTTTCATATGTCATCTTGTTTTGTCTGTCTTTTTACTCTTTTGGTTATCCTTTCTGCTATTCTTTCTTCTATACTCTCCTCCAAGCCTCTCTCTCCTGTCTTTTTCTTTCAGGTTTTAAGGCTTCCTTTAATATTTCCTGCAAAGGTGGATTCTGTTTTGCAAGCTCTTTTAGTTTCTGTTTGTTTGTGAACATTTTATACTCACCTTCATATTTGAAGGACAGTTTTGCTGTATAAAGAATTCTTGGCTGGCAGTTTTTCTCTTTCAGTTTCCTAATTGTATCATACCACTGTCTTCTCTTCTCCATGGTTTTGAAGAGAAATCTACGCTAAGTCTTACTGGACACCCCTTATACATGATCATTTGCTTCTCTCTTGCTGCTCTGAGAATTTTCTCTTTATCCTTGACATTTGACATTCTGAATAGTATGTGTCTTGGCGTAGGTCTATTTGGATTTATTCTGATTGGGGGATGGTGTGCTTCTTGGACATGTAAGTTCATTTCTTTCATGACAGTTGGGAAATTTTCAAATTTCCTCAAATACTCTTTCTGTCCCTTTTCCCTTCGCTTCTCCTTCTGGCACTCCCACGACACGTATATTGTTGTGTTTTGTGTTGTCATTCAACTCTCTGAGCCCCTGCTCAATTTTTTCCATTCTTTTCTCTCTCTGTTCTTTTCTCTATTCAATTTTAGCTGCTCTGTCTTTGGTATCACTTATTCTTTCTTCTATCATTTTGAGTGTGCTGTTGTATGCCTCTAATGTGTTTTTTAATCTCACCTATTGTGTCTTTCATTCCCATTAGTTCTGTTACTTTTCTGTTCAGGATTTCAAATTCTTTTTTGCATTCACTCAATGTCTTCTTGATGTCATTTATCTCTTTAACTATATTGTCTTTCAACAATATATAATATAATTTTGGAAATTTGCACTCATCTCGCTGATTAGTTCTCTCAAATTCTGCATCTCTTCTGGGCCTTTGATGTATTCCTTTTCTTGGGCCATGTCTTCTATTTTCTTAGTATGGCTCATAATATTTTTGCTGGTGTTTAGGCATCTGTTTAGGATGTAGTTTACTCAGATGCTCAATCTCTTTCTCTTTTATAGGGATTTAGTGGCAGGAGGCTGTGAGTTACCACAGCTCTTTGATTTTTGGCTTGACCTGTATTGTTAGGATTGTCCTGCTGGTTGCTCAAAACTGGGCACTGGACCCAGTAATTGGTTGTAAAGTCACGTCCTAGGGCCTTGGGCAGGGAGGCTATAGAGGCCAGGAAAATCTACTTATTTTTAATTTTCTTATGTGCACTTCCTTGGTCTGCCAGGAGATGGCGCTATTCAGCAGCACTCAATTCAATGCCTGGTCGGAGTGTATTTGTTTAACACAGACTGGATCAATGTGATAGAGCTTCCTGTCTGGAGGCTAGGAGACTTGTAATTCAAACTTTCTCTGAGACAGTTCTCCAGCCTTCTCTGGCAGCCCCCTCCCTTTTCCCGGCTAGGAAATATTTCCACTCCCCTCTGAGTCCTCAACAATCAGTTCCTGTTAGTAGAGAAGGAGATTGGGAGGTTTGTATATCTTTTGCCCCTTGCAGGCTCCAAGGCAAACAATAGCGCTGCACCATCCAGCCTGGAAGGGCTTTCGGGACACAGCAGGTGAAACAGTTGTGTCGTCGTGATTTCCCTCTTTTATCCCTCTCTCCTCTGGGTGGTGTGCGGCCTTCCCCTGCTGTCCTAAACCCTAGAAGATCTTTTCTGGGGCTGTTTCAGCCTGTCCTCTAGCTATTTTTCTGGAGAAGAGATTCCCGTATCTTACTAGTCTGCCATCTTCCCGGAAGTCTGATATGAATATTAACAATTCAGCTTTCTTTTCTTTAGATTTTTTTTCTGGTATATATTTGCCATTTCTTTATTTTTAATGTTTTATTTCATTTTTAATACTTATTCAGTAAACAGTATTTAGCTAGATTCCTTATTTCCTCCCTACTTCCTCCCTCCCTTCTTTCCTTCCTCTTCTTCTCTTTCTTTTTCTCTTTTATATGAGGACTATTTTTAATGGGGCATTTTCATCCATACTCATTTTGAATGAATGAGTGGCTGGGTTTCCTAAGTCTTACAGTTTACCGTCTACAGCGCAGTCACCATGGGTAAAGCATTCAATTCCAGGAGCGCTGCAAATGGGCCAACACCTTAAACCACGGATATGTGTGTGCCCCTAGCCGTCCCAGATGGATTATTGCCCCCATAGTTTCTTATTGAAGCTTACTGCTCACCTGCTGTTCCCTGCCTCCTGGATAAGTTAGGAGAAGCATTTTTCTGGCCCTGGTTGGGAAATTATTGCTTTTGGTTTGTACCCTATAATTTCCTACTTGCATTTGGGCATGAGACAGTAGGTTTCCTTACCATTTTTCCTCCTGAACAATATGTTTGTGTGGCCCCGCCTTGCTTGGCCCTCCTGTTCTGTGCTCGCAGTTTGTACTGTAAACCTTTGAAGTTCTCTACAATGAGACGGAGACTCTCTCAAGTGTACTTGATCTTTTATGCTTAAGAGGAAGTTCCAGCACTATGGAGCATTGCTTTGCATTTCACCGGGTCCTTGTACTTCAGCTTGGCATCCTAATGATGTTTATTCCTGTCTATATTACCCAAGTAGCATTAGTGGCTGGTCAGACCCATTCTTGAAACTTGTCCCTAAGTTTAGCTATATATTGAACAAGGTTCCTTGAAGTCACATGACCTAAACTCATCTCAAAATAGAAAAAAGAAGCTGACCAGCCAAGCCTTCTACCAAAACATCCATAAATGAGAGATAATGATGATATATCTGACAGGCTTTATAGGCGCTAGGTTTATTGCTCTATCACATTAGAATGATCCACAAAGAATGAATAGATTTAATGCAAGCATTCTTGGATGTGGTGGTCATGTTGATGGGAAGGAGTGGTCCTGCATTCCTGTCCTGTTTTCTAAGCCTCTCCCTTGTTCCATGTGAAATCTAGTGATGAGACCACACTTTGACACTTGCCTCTCCTACAGCACTAGGGACACTCTGGATACCTCTTTTCCCTGGATGCAAAACAGCTGGAGATAAGAAGTACAAGGATAAGTCAATACCAATGCTTTCCCTATACTCCATCATCTATTTCCAAAGTCAAGGGGCTTATTAAACGGCATGATCTCCATGCTTTTCTCCTGTAATCAGAGACCACTGATATTACAATTTAGATGCCATGCCCTGGGCCCCAGGTTCTTCCTTTCACCCTTCAGCTCAGGGTCAACCCCCATTCGATGTTCCTCTCTTTCTCTGCTCCCAGATAAAGTAGAGATGATTTGGGTTATGTTATAGTTTCAGGAAGCCGCTCCCATCATATTTCACTGGGAATTTGACCCAAACCTTGAGAACCCCAGAACCCTAAGAATAGTTCAGGACCTAAGAATTGGTCTAGCACAAAAGAGCATTTTTGTTGCTGAGTTACATTTGACGTCACTGAGCTACATTTGAAAAGCTGTTGTGCCCACCTGCCTTGTTTCCTTGGTGTCTTGTCTGGCACTAGGGGGTATAGGTGGGTTGTTGCTAGTCCATAGTTTGAGAACTATCCTACACACATATCCCTGACCTCTGTCCATGCCTGCCCATCCTAGAACCAGGAGCTGAGCTTCAGGTGTAGAATGTGCTCTTACTCTGACTCTCCTGCTCTTGAAACTCCATGCCTCCTCTTCTGTTTTGCTCCCACTACAGCACTGCTTCTAGTTCTTCACAGCTCACTCCTGCATGCACAAGAAGGCTCTCAGTAGGACCAGCTAAGGTAAGACAGGTCCACTAGGGTGCTGAACACCCAGTCAGGGCTCTCCCAACAATTTCGTTCAAATCTGAAGAAGGCTGGAGTAAGGCGGGGTATAGGGTGGGGTCTTAGATTCCTACTGCTCTTGAGCCTTCCTCTGCTTGGTTCAAGGTAACTTGTTCTTAACCTCCTAACTCACATTGGATCATTAATGGCTTAACTATTCCGGAACAAACATAAAACTTATGTGGCACCCACCATATTCTCGGGAGGCCAACTGGACAGAGCCAATATCTATTCCACTCCTATTTGGTCCCCAGGTCTCCAACATACAAGCAAAACTGACTTTTATAGGGAGTTACTCTCATGAAGGTCCCCCTTCATATTTCTCTAATGATAAACTAGTACTTCCAAATATATTGTGTCTCTAACCACTTTTTTTTTTTATATTGTGGGTAAAAATCAAATTTTTCACAATACATACCAATATTTGTAAAATGATATATAAATACATATGCATATATGTGCATTTGCTTACATAAATGTTATTTGTTATATATATATATATATATATATATTTTTTTTAAAGGTGCTTAGATTACCTAAATATTACTCAGAAATTACAGGGATTCCCATGTTCCCCACCGCCCACACCTCCTTGATTTGAATTGAGGTAAGATAACAGTTTTTCTAACCACTTTTGCAATGAATTGCTGAAAACTGGCAGGAAACCCTGAGATGATTTGGGGCATTGTTTCAAATTGGTAGAAATTGGAAACATTTTTTTCCTTTCTCCTTATGAACCAGAGTTATTTTTAACTAACTAATCTCCAAATTCTGCACCCCAAAACATTGACTCTCATCAAAAGAAAGCAAGAATTTTGTCTGTTTTCTTCTCTGCCAAATCCCCAGTGCCTGGAAAGTGCCTGGGGAATAATCGCTGGGGTTTGACAAATCATAAAAGCTCTTACTAGATGATTTAGAAATAATTATAATTGTTGAATTGATGGAAGAATTAATTGTCCTCTGTAAAACAGTTCCTAGTGTCACAACTAAGTAAAATCATATGATATGGTGTTCACTGATCCAAGATATGGCAATTACTTACTCATGTATCGAGTGCTTTTTCTTATTCCTTACTCATAGATGAGGCTACAGGAACTATGAGACTCATAATTTCTGCAGTTAGTCACCAGTAAAATGGTTTTTTTTTTTTTTAGATCTTTCCCTTAAAATAAAAGAACATGCACTTCTACTCAAAGTTGTTCATATCCCATTCATGGGGACAAAAGAATATAATTCATGCTTTCGGCTTTCCTGTTCCTTTCTTCTACACTTCACATATCAGGGAATTTCAAAGGTTAAAATTCTCAGCATCTAATCTGTGAGGGGACTTTATGGGGTATAATTCCTGAGAAAAGGTAGGGATTATTTGGTTTTCCTCAGCTTATTTCTCTTCAGGGTGCTTCAACTTGCCCAGCATAAATAAATACCACCCCTGTGTACCCTCAACCCTGATGCTGGGAAAGCACTGGGCTAACATCTTAAAACTTTGGCATTTGTTTCAACAAATGCCTCCATGTTCTATCTGCCTTCAGGTCTGGACACAGTCGGTGAATCCTTTCTCACTGCTTCCAAATACCTTCCAGGGGATTTTAGCCAATAACCATGTGCCGAAACCATGGGAAGGCTGCTTATGTCTTTATCGTTACCTGTCTAAGGGACCCACCAGGCATAGAATAGGAGCTGGTGAGACATCTTTGCATGAAACTCCCAGCAGGACACAGGAAGGGCTCCTTTCCAGGACCGTTTTTGCCATCTCTGATCTGCTGCTTTGTGCCTCTCAACCTTGGAGGTGCCAAGATTGAATTCTCTTTCTAATTACAGCCTCTTGGCACATGCCCCAGGTCACCACAATGACAGATGAGGGATACCTGCCTTATGGAATGGGGGGCTGCCCAGCCTTGGCAGCCAGCTCTTGGGGAGCCTGCAGAGGTGTAACCACACTTTGCTCCCCAGTCTGTAAAACTGAATATCAGACTTCACATTTTGAGGCTTCTTCTCACCCATGGCTCACGGCAGGGAGCAAGCGTGTCTCTCTGTTCTGTTTCCTTAGTAGCTTGAACTGCTGGAGATATTGGGAGCGTCCTATGATTTAGCCAAGCTAAGATCTGAAGGCATGTTTTACTCAGATCACACCCAGGGGTACCTGCTCGAAGTGAAAGTCTCTCCATCATAGAGTCTCCAGCTCCAGGGACTCTGTCCCTCTGCAAGGGTCTTTTAGAATATGGCTCCCAAATTCTTCAGACACCTGTAGGAGAGAACTAAGGCTTTATGACTTGCTTCAAAGCCTGGGCTTTTGTCTGTCCCACCAGGCTTTTTTGTTTCTATGTTTCTGATAATGTAGCTTGCAAAGCATCTTAGAACTGGGGTAGAACTTCCTGAAAATTATCCTAAATTTAGAAAATCATTTCCTTCAGAAATAAGAAGCACAGCTTCACAAAAGACGCAGCCTGATGCTGCAGTGGTCTCTTGGGTCTAATCAGAGCGGCTCCTGAACCTAGCCCCGCCGCCCTGCCTGTGTTAGCTGTGTCCACCTAATCGCCCTCCAGGAGCTAGCGCCGCCTTCCACAGGCTGTGCTGAGGGAGGTGGGGCTGCAGACCGATTTCTCTCGCCTGCCCATCGATCTCCCAGCCCTTCTTATACTGAGGAAATCCATGAGTATTAGATGAATTTCTCTGCAGCATTCTTCTAGCAATCGCTTCCCACCTGAAGGATGCAAGAAAATCTGGAAATACATAAACTGTGTTATTAGGAAGATTCATAAGTAAAAATGTATCTTATATGAGCCGAGGACATGGCTACCCCTTTGCTCTCTCTGAAAGAGAGAGAGAGGCTACCCTGCCCTTGCCTCCACTCTGCAAGGTGCCCAATTGCCCTTGAGCTAAGGGTGACTGGAGGATGGAAGGGACGACTTCTCCTGCAACGGCTGACGGTTAGCATTTAAAATCCCAAAGCACTGGCAGGGCGATATTGAACTCACACGCAGAGGCAATCTGGTGCTGTAAGGTGCTGGGGTCGTTCGCCTGGTTTAGTCCGTCTAGTTGCTGGGCTCTCGCACAGTGCTCATTAGCCCAGGAGAGTGGGAGGATCACTTTCTCAGCACTAAAAGAGGAGGGTGGAGGAAGACCTATGCACGCTGTAATTTCCAGGAAACCTCTAAGTTTCTGACACAGCAAACTGCTTACAGGAAGCTTCAGTGGATACTTGCTTAGAAAATTTGGGGAAGGGGAATGGGGGTAGCTCAGTGGTTGAGTGCCTGCTTTACATATACAAGACCCCCAATTCAATCCCTGGCACCTCCTAAAAACCAAAAAGAGCAAATCATAACCAAATAAATAATTAATTAATAAAATCATTTAAAAAAGACAAAATTGGGGGAGAAGAAAAGTTGCTTTTATTGTTATTAAAATATATGCTAAAGCTATGGTAATAAAAACATTATGGCATAGGCATGGAAATAATAAAATAGATCAATTTAATCAATTGGGCCCAGAATATAAATGAATATCTGATACACAGTATAAGTATAATTTCAAGTCAGAATGTAACAGATGAATTATTCAAGAAATAAGACTTGAACATATGGAAGAAATTCAAGATTTGTATAATTCGCATCATACACAGAAACTAAATTCCAAATGATCTGAAGATCTAAATATAAATATAAACCTATGAATATTATTAGAAAAATTAAGTGGAATATTTATATATCATAGGATTGGGAAAGGCCTTTCTAAATACAAACTCCTGAAGCAATAGAGCAAAATTTGAAGAGATACAGTTACTTAAAATTTGAAAACTTCTGTTTGGTATAAAATACTGTAATAGTTCTATAACACATTTGAGATATATTTGAGAACCGAAGTTAATAGCTTTAAAATATGAATATACCCTAAAAATCAATGAGAAAATAAACAATAAAATGGATAAAGAATATCAAAGGAAATTTACAAAATAAAAAAATACAAATGCTTTTAAACATAAAAACATACTCTACCTCGCTAGTATTTTTTAAATGAAAACTGAAACAAAAAATAGCTTTATACATCTGGCTGGCTAAAATTTAAGTCATTGAAAACATCTCAGGAAGATAAGGATGTATGGAAATGAGCCCTCTTACATGCTATTGGAAGTTTAAATTGCCACAGTAATTTTGAAAGGAAATTTTGTGATTTTTATCAAAATTTGTCACTGCAATTCCACTTAGAAAAATTTACAGTATAGGAGTTTACTTTATGTTACAATGGTACTATGATGAGTGTTACCATATATATGCGTAGGAATTTTTATTGCAGCCACATTTGTAATAACAGAAAAGTGGAAACAACCTTTAGGACTTCCAAAAGGGTGGGGACATTCAAATAAAATATAATACAACAATGTGCTTTATAGCCATTCAAAAGAACGAGGTGGACCTGCATGTACCAAAATGGACAGATATCTATTGCACATAGTTACATGAAAAAAGCAAGCTGGAAAGGGCAGATTGGGCTAGGATATTCTTTTTTAATGTATTTCAAAATGTAATTTTTCATTATGATCAAATTTTATTTTTTGTGGTTTTCTGGGTTTTTTTTTAATCTCTCTATATCTGGCTATATAAAATGCTGAAAAATTGTTTTTCTTTCCACTTTAATCATTGTTCTTCCAATCTTGTGCTGTTGGAACGACGACGGAGTTTCTGTACTCTGTAGATGCTCTGCTAATTTGCAGAGAATTGTGGCCTCACCTGTTCTTACGAGGAAGCTGCTTTCCTACCCTCCCCTTCTGGCTTTTTGGTAGACTTCTTGCTGCAGCTCGCATTCCCCAGGGAGGCACGAAGCTCTGTTTCACACAGGCTGAGAGGGAATGGAGATGATTATGAACTGTCACCTCATTTACACTGGCCCTCTAGGGCTGAGGCTTGCATTTATAATTTTCTAATTTATAAATGTGCTGCCAGAAATAGCAACAAAATATGTCTCGGGGCACCCAGAGTCTGTTTTCAGGACTGGAAATGTAAATGCATGAAAACAAGTGAAGGGGAAGCTCCAATTCTTTGTGCAACTTCCCACTCCCTGTGCCCAGCGCTTTCTCAAATATCTTCTCTCTTCTTTGCTGGATTGTAGCAACCCTACTCCTTCTCTTCAGCCTCATCTTAACACACACTTGTACTAGTTTCCTAAGCTGCTGTAAAAAAGCACCTTGTTAGGTGGCTTAAAACAACAAAAAATGTACTGTTTCGCAGTTCTGGGGACTAGAAGCCTGAAATCAAGGGTCTCTGGGCCATGCTGCCTCTGAAACCTGGCGGGAGGCTCCTTCCTTGCTCTTGTAGCTTCTGGTCAGCAATCCTGGCTCCTCGGCTTGTGGATGCATCACTCCAATTCCTGCCTCCTCCGTCTTCACATGACCTTCTTGCCTCTTTTTGCCTCTTCTCCTCTTCTTGAAAGGACTCCAATCAAAATGGATTAGAGACCCACCCTGCCCTAGTATGACCCCATCACAACTTAATTAATTCCATCTGCAAAGAACCTAGTTCCAAGTAAGGTCAATTATGAGGTACTGGGGATTAGGAATTCAACATATATTTTTGGGGAATACAACTCAACCCATAACACTTTTTTTTTTTTTTTGCAAATTTAGGGATTCATTAAAGAATGAAAGAAAAGATATTCACAATAGAAATTGTCTTCCTGTTTGAATCATAGCCAAACAATACACAATGGAGAGAACAAGGGTTAAACTTGGCGACTGGAGAAAAGGGTCCATTAAGCCTGTTTCACAGGTCTGTGCTACAGTGGCCAGCACCTTAGGTTTGGGGAGGAGATGAGAATGACCAATTCCAATTTGAGCTATCTGTGGGTCTTCCATGTAGGATGCACAGGACTGGGCCACAAGAGCAATTCGGGCTGTAGATTCCAGGTTGGTGAGTCACCTACATATCTATAACCAAGACCACCCAGCTGGGCAGTGATAATGTTTGGACTCACATTCATCTCACATGTCTTCTTAGGTGAACTGCAAGATCTCATCCAAAGTTGAGCTTCTAAATGTTGCATGATTCCCACTGGCCATGGCGCCTGACTTGCCTTCATCTCCAGAGCCTGCATCCTGTATTTCATTCCACATCCCACCACCTTGAGGACCTGCAGAGCCATCCTGCCCTCCTGATGCCATGATAGTCTTTTTCAGAGAACAGCTTGATGCTCCTGCAGCTTTAATGTGATAGCATTTTGTGAATATTGATCTCACCTTGTCAAACATATACAGTTATCACATTCCAGGTCAAATATGTTGGCTTCCAACCAATCTAGGAGTCAGGTGGAATGAATAACAAATTAGAGGTCCTTTATTCACAACTTTTTCTTCATTAATGCACTAAGTGGGTAAGGAAAGCACCCTGCTATAGGTGCCTGGTTTTCTTGGTCATTTGATGGGCTAAGCAGTTTGATACACCTTTTTAAAAAATTTTTAATTTTTTATATCAGTGTTACAAGTTAATCTGTTACAAGTTAATCTGTTAACGCAAGATAGTAACTACAATGACAATAAATCTACTTTTGTCCATGGTTACATTCCCCTGCTTATTGTTCCTCAGTCTTGAGGGATTTGGGATAATGTCCACTCTGACTGCTCCAGGCTAAGAAGGGACATAGGTATTATGGAGCAGAGGAAAGGAATTGCTTTGTTCGCAGCTGAAGATACTGGTTGTTTTTGAGATGGGGCTGGTCCATCATTATCACTTTGTTGTCCAGGGCAAGCCTGAATAACTGGAGAACAGGAGTTGGTTGCGTATCTGCTGGGTTTCAGTGCTCAACTGGCATATGGTCAATCCAAAGACTTAAATCTCTGAGAAATGTACTTAATAGGTACTTTGAAAATTATAGGGTCAAATAAAAGGACTTGAAGAATCATGATTAGGGGGATTATAAATGAGTATAACTACGTGTACTTTGATGCACCTTTTAAAATGTAGAGGTTCTGAGTGTCAGAGCAATACTAAATTATGGCCTTTAGGCAAATCTGAGCTTCAGTTGGTAAGGGCTGGATGGGTGCTTAGGGATTATTTGTTCCCAAGGTGTCACTTGGCATATGCTGAAGAAACTGATCCCAGAAAGATGAAGTGATTTGTCCAAAGTGGCCCAAGCACTGGATGGCAGTGGATCTTGGGTCAGTGTTCCCCATTACTTTAGAATGTAGATTGATAGAGTCTCAAAGGTAGGAGGATAGGAGGAAATCACCGAGTAATTCTAAAGTAATATTAAAGTGAAAATAGCCCTGCTCCATTTCTATACCCACTGTTTAACTGCCTCTAAGACATTCCTAATATCCTTTGCCCAAAACAACAATGATAGGATTTGCTGGACCAATGAAAGCCACCTCTTTTACTGTGAAGAACCAAACTTGGGTAAAAGGTTGAGAATCAAAAACTCCTGACTGCTTGTCTTGTTCTACACAATAAACAATATAGGCAGGCCTCTATGTGGGGCCATTGGAAGCTTACCCAATATAAAACTGATCTTCTCATCTGGGGGGGCGGGCAGGACCTGAACACTGGATGCTCATGAACTGCTTAAAATTGCAGCATAACTGCTTGGAATCACACTGACTTTGCTTTGAAGTCTAGCTAAGCCAGCTATTAGCTGTGTGACATTGTTGGTGGCAATTATTTACCTCTCAGAACCTTAGTTTTCTAATTTGTAAAATAAGGATTAAAAAAACCTAATATTTGTGAGACTATTGAGAGGATTGAATGGGATAATGCATGTTAGTTCTTAATTCAATGCCTGACACGCAGAGAAATCTCTATAAATGGTTGTCAGAAAATATGGCGCCTGGAAAAAAATTGCTGGGTTTCTGTGGAGTATGTAAAGCTAAGTGAAATAAAATACAGCCTTCTAAGAAATTCCCTGAAATGATGACACTTGATGAGACGTTAGCTGATAAAGACAAGTGGAAATTCTGATACTTGCTTAGATTATTTCTGTATTGTTCTCCTGATCACTAGATGCCTAGATTAGGAAAACCATTCCTTTTCCTTGCAGCGGTTTGAAAAAAAAAATAGCTTTCCTTGTTCATGCTCTTTTCATGGCTTCAGACAGTATTTCCATTCATTAATTTAAAAGCATTTATTTAGCAATATTTATAGCTAGGCATTGGCCTAGCTGCTGAAAATATAAACAGAAACTGGACCCTTTTACCTACCTTCCAGGATCCCACAAGTTAGATCCTTCTATTCCTGACCTAATGGCAAGGAAGTTAAATGGAATTTAGAATCACAAAATCCCAGAATTGGTCACCCATTCCTGCTTCAACACCTCTGATGATGGGGAGCTACCTACTTTCAAAGGCAATGCTCCTTTTGCCCTTTATTTAACCAACTTTCTATCCCTTTTGTGATTCGGTTGGTTCTAGTCCAGACTTAACTCTAATTCCTTGTCTTTATATAATGGAAATACATAGAGCAGTGTCAGAAGAACCTGGGCTTGTATACCATCATTGCCACTTACAAGCTGCATGAGCTGGAGCAAGTCTTTGGCTTCTGTGAGGCTCAGTTTCCTCAGTAGGAATGGGAATGATAAAACCCACCCGTCAGTGTTTCCGTGTGGATTGGATGATGGAGCGTGGGGTCCGGCACACAGCTGGAGCCAGTAGTTAGTCCCTCCCTGCGTGCTGCTTCTCTTTCATGGCCCTTCAGATATCTGAAGATGTGTTTCCCCATTAAGGTCCTCCCTTCTCAGGTTCAACATCTCTAACTCCTTCAACAGATCTTCAAATGAGAGGATTTAAGTGATTTGTTATCTTTCTTCTGTCTGACTTGAGTTATCAATGCTTTTAAAATTTGGAACCTGGAATTGAACCCAGTACTTCAGACTTGAGCAGATTACTTCAGGCTAAATCAGGATTAGCAGCTCCATTTTCCTGACGTAGTATTTCTGTGAATATTGTTGGTGATTTCTTGCTTTCTGTAAAATATGATTGCTGATAAAGCAGCTCATTTTAGTTTATCTTTTACAGCTGACACTCTTGCTACGTTTATGGTTTAATCCTTGAAGTGGCTTGGCTCTTTTTCATAGATCCTCACTATGGAAAGGGGCTTAATTATTTATTAGGAGATGGAATAAATGCACTTCCCTGAATCAATTACTGTTCTGCATCTTCTTCAGCTCCTGGAAGACCTGGTTGCCCCAATGAGTATTGAAAGTCACTAAATTCTTCCATATTTCATTAGAGTATGCCACAGAGAAAGAGTTTTGAGGTTTCTGAAAGAGGAAATTTAGACCTTTTCCCTTGAAACTCATGTATTGTATTGGGAAGGGTGATTACAAGGATGAATAAACTCCCAGTAATTCCCGTACCGTAAAAACCATCCCTTACCATGGCACTTCTTTTTCCATAGTCTGCTTTTTCTTTAGACTATAAATTGTGCAAATGACGTACTCTGTCTTTTGGCCCCTGTGCCCCCAACTCTTAGCAAAGTAACTGGTAAATAGTAATCGCTCAGTAAATATTTAATAAATGAAAAATCTGGGTTCAAAACTCAGCCATGACTTAATAGCTGTGTGACCTTGGCAAGTGACATTACCACACAGAGCCTCAAGTTCCTTAATCTGAGTTTTAGTGTCATTATCCCCATCTTCTGAGGATAACAATAGTTACCTTAGAGAGTCATAAGAACAGAATTAGTTCATATAGGTAAAACCTGGCGCACAACAGGTAGTCAATGAATGTTAAACCTGTTGCACTAGCAAACTATATCATTGGAGCTATTCTTTTGCAATATAATATTTGAGTTAAATAAAGCTTGCTGGTATCACTGGCAAGACTGGTGTAAATGTTTAATATGAAATCTGTAGACTGTTTTGGCAACCATAAGAAGCAGAGACATGTGGGAGGGCAATTTCTGCTATCCTTGGGTTCGCCTCACTGTTGTAATTGTGTTAGAGAGGAATAGAGGGCGTTCTTGTGAGAAGATGCCGCTCTTTAAGAAAGAATAGTAGAACGGAAAGAGCTTTGAACTCATACAGACTTGAAATAGAATCATATTTTTAATAATTTATTGTTTGTGCCACTATAGACCATTAATTACCTTCTCTGTGTCTCAGTTTTCTTACCTGTAAACTGGAGATAAAATGCCTACCCATAACAATTCAATTAGTCATACCAAACGCATTTCTTGTACGGAACATTTGAAACCTTGTTTCTAGCTTTTTGTTCAAATGATAATTATTTAAATGCAGCATGGTTTTCCTTTTACCTCTCGAGTGCAATTTTCTTCAAAATCTTTAAGAAGCTTTTTTAAAATTTGTGAGTTTTAAGTTTTATTCATATTTTAATGAGATATTATGTTATAACATATGATGCTTATTGTGTATATATCTGGCACTAAAGCAGATGCATTTATAAATCTCAGACTGACCTTTCAAAGTAGGTATTTTTACCCTCATTTAACAGTTTAAGGCAGGGGTTCTTAACAAGGGGTCCGTGAGCTTGAATTGAAATTCAAAAAAACATTATTCTTGTGGGGACGTGTTGGTGTGGGTGTGATATATTTATTAAATAATACACAGTATGGTGTGGACTTAGTAAAGTGTCCGTGGTTTTCACCTGACTGGCAAAGGGGTCCATGGAACAAAAAAGGTTAAAAACCTCTGGTTTAAGGAACCAAAGTTTAGGTAGATAAAAGGGCTCAACTAAGACCACGAAACTGTTTTGTATTTTAAGAGAAACCTGCTTGATTTAAAAATTCAATCTCATTGTACTCTGGGGGATCTTAACCAGAGGTATATGCTTTTAATTACCTGGGGAACTTTTAAAAATGAAATTTATTTTAATTAATGTTACCAAAGAAATACATATATTTAGTTCAAAAAAATCAAATAATACCATTAGATTGGTAGTGAAATACAGCCTTCCTCTGTATTTTCTCTACCTACCCTTGATTTCTTTTCTCCAAACAACCACTTTTATTTTACCTATTTCTTATTGTGGTTACCTCCATTTTTTCTGAATACCATATTTATACTGCTTTTTAAAATATTAGATTTTGATTGATTCCTCTCAATTACACACACACCTCTCCTCTCTTCCATTGCTCAATGTTATATAGTCATTTCTCGCTAAAGCAGTATTCAGTGTTTACAAAATAAGGACTGATGTTACATGACTAGCACTCACAGTTGAAGTCTTCAGTGTAGTTCCTTAACTATAACTTTTCCTGGGGTTCACAATCACCTCAATTTTGCTTTCATTTTTTAAAATCTACACATCATTAACTCCAAACTCTATGAAAAACTAAAAGCCTCTTATTTGCACATTCAAATACATCAAGTACTCTTAATTTTCCTTTTTGAGACATCACGCCTGAACTCTCCATCTTCAGGCATTTCCTGCTGTCTTCATGCTGGTCTCCCCTACTCTCCTCCCTCTTTGGTATAGTTCTGTAGTACTTTAGACTTTGTGGCTACCCTTTAAGTAATAAAACATGTCTTTTTTTCCCTTCAACAATGCACAGTACCTCTCACGTCCTGCTTTTGAAGGACACCACTTTGATTCCATTACTTTCTCTCCTCCTCCTTCAACAACCCCACTTGTCAATCCTACTTTTTTACATTATCAAAGCTATCATTTGCTTTCTGCTTTGTAACCATAATTGAGTATTCCTTTAAAAGATGAAAAACACAAACAGCTCTTACATTATTGCGATTATTTAAATGTGATTCATTGAATAGCCAAGCTTTGAGCTGCCACTGCATTTCCTTCTCTCTGGTTCCAAGGTCTTGCATTGTCCTTGAAACAACTCTCCAGAGGGACAATGAAATAGAGTTCACTTTTTTATACTCCCACCATTGCTGGAAATCCTGCAGCCTTTTACATTGTTTGGTATTTCTAGAATGTCTCTCCTGTACAGTATTGTTTGTTTGTTTATTTGTTTTGCTTTTGTTTTTTCATTTTTTGAGATACCAGGACCAGAGATTGAACCCGGGACCTTGTATGTGAGAGGCCAGTGCTCGACCACTGAGCCACATCGGTTCCCCTTTGTTGGCTCCCTTGTCTGTTTTGTTCATTGTTTGCTTGTTGTTTTGCTCATGGTTTGCTTATTTTCTTTGAGAGGCACTGAGAACCGAATCCGGGATATCCCATGTGGGAGGCAGGTGCTCAACTGCTTGAGCCATATCCAAACCCCTCCTGTACAGTTTTTTTTTTTAATTTATTTTTTTATTTTTACTGGGAGGTCCTGGGGATCGAACAGAGGTCCTTCCATATGGGAGTCAGACGCCCAACCATTTGAGCCACATCCGTCCCCCTCCTGTACAGTTTTAATTATTTTTTTCACCTTAAGTTTCTGAATGTTGATGTTTACTTTTGTGGGATGATAAAATATATGCCTACCACATCATATCCTTAATATCTTCAGCTTCTTCCTCATTCATTGTATTGTTTAAAATCCAACCCCAAATTCCTGAAGTTTACTGTTTCCTATTTTAATTTAGGCCACAAGTTTGTTGTTCATGTAAAAAAAATGTTTTTAAAAATTTCAAGTCTCCATTTTGTAAAAAAAAAAGATTATTATTATTTAAAAGAAGCTTTAGCGTATATAAATGTTACATAAAAAATATAGGGGATTCCCGTGTACTCCACTCCTACCCCTCCCCCATTTTTCCCCATTAACAATACCTTTCATTGGTGTGCTACATTTATTAGAATTGATGAACACATATTGAAGTATTGCTACTAACCATGGTTTATAGTTGACATTATGGTTTACACTTTGCATCTCACAATTTTATAGGTTTTGATAAAATGTATAATGGCCTGTATCTGTCGTTGCCAGGTCATGCAGAACAAGTCTAATGTCCCAAAAAAGTGCCATGTTACACCTATTCTTCCCTCTCCCTCCCCTCAGAACCTCTGGTGACCACTGCTTTTACATCAATGTTACAAGTTCTTCCATTACTAGAATAGTAATAAGTCTACTTTAGTCCACAGGTGCATTCCCCCCTTATGTTTGTTTATTCCTGTCTTGAGGATTTGGGGATGGCAGTGCCCACTCTGCTTCCGACTGAGTCTCCCTTTTTCACAATGTACCCTGGGCCCTTTACCACATCCTTAAATTTGTCCTGTTTTTGTTTTAAGGTTGCATGGCTTCTTAAATATTTCCGAGGGTCTTAATTTAAATTCTCTGCCTCTGAATGGCGTATTTCATCTTTCTTATCTCTGCGATGGTCGGGGGCGGGGGCGGGGCGGTGAGCAAAGCTGCCCGGGAATCTCCCAAGACAGCAGGGCTTGTCGCTGGCATCACCACTTAGCCATCCAGCCGCTGGTGGGTCTGCCATCTCACTGGTAATTTTTTTAAAAAAATTTATTGAAGTATATCACTCATACATGAACATATATAAACAATAAGTGTATAGTAGTAGTTGTGAACTTACAAAACAAACATACATATCATCATGGACCTGGTAATAATCAGATGATATATCTCATAAACTGTAACAAATATTCCACCGGGGTATGGTATGTTGATAGAGAGGTGTTGTTTGGGAATTCTGCACATGTGCAAGATTGTTTTGTAAGTTTACAACTTCTGTCATAAAAATATTTTAAAAAAATAATAGTAGGGTGGATTGGGGGGAAAATACATCACATGTAAGATAAGGACTATAATTAATAGTAAGATCTTGACAATATTCTTTCATAATTTGTAACAAATGTCTCACTGGTAATTTTTTAAAAACATATTTCTTATACATTTTTAAAAGATACTTAGATTACATAAATTACACAATTGTTAAATAAAAAAACATCAGGGATTCTCATTTGCTCCACTCCCCAGACCTCCCACTTTTCTCCACATTAACAACTTCTTTCATTAGTGTGGTACATTCATTTCAATTGATGAACATACTTTGGAGCATTGCCACTAAGCATGGACTAGTTTACACTAGTACATTGTAGTTTACACTCTCTTTCACTCAATTCTGCAGGCTATGGCAGGATATATAATGGCCTGTATCTGTCACTGCAATGTCATCCAGGTCAATTCCAAGTCCTGAAAATGCCCCCATATTACACCTCTTTTTCCCTCTCCCTGACTTCAGCACCTCCAGTGGCCACTGTCTCCACACCAATGATATAATTTCTTCCATTGCTAGAATCACAATAAGTCTATAGTAGAATAACAGTAAGTCCACTTTAGTCCATAGTTAATTCCCCAATCCTGAGGATTCTGGGATGGTGATGTCCAGTCCACCTCTAATTGAGAGGGGCATCACTGGTAATTTAATAACCACTCTAAAAGTGTACTTGCAAGTGGATGTTGAGGATCACAGAACCTGTGACATAGAATTATGGAAAGTTCATGTGCAGCTGCCAGGCCAAGTTGAAGAAGGCAAGCAGGTGCCAGAGAGCACCTTGCAAGACTTCGTATGAGCCTGGCTGTGGTCTGGCCTGAGGCCCTGATGGCCTAAGGGTGATGGAGCCACCACAGTGATCATGGACTCCGCACCACTGTCTGGACAGCGCCTAGGGCAGGGGTTGCTGCGGGGGTGGGATGGCGGGGCACCCCATGAGTCGCCGACAGATAGCCGAGTCAGGCTGAGACTGGGGACTAAGCTGCCTCCTGGCTCAGCCCTGTGCCTCCCACTCAGCTGCTTCCTTCAGTGTAATCACTTTAAGCTGTTTTTAAAGCTAATCCATTCCTGTGGGTGTAAACCTATTCTAAGTAGGCCCTTTAGATTAGGTTACTTCAGTTAAGGCATGACCCAGGATGGGTCTTAATCCTCTTACTGGAGTCTTTATAAATGGGAAGAGAGAGTAAGAGAGAAAGAGAGAAAGAGAGAGAGAGAGAGAGAGTCATGGAAGTAAGAAGCTGAAAGCAAAGAAACCCAGAAGAGAAGGGAGAGACCAGCAGATGCCACCATGTATCTTGCCATGTGAGAGAGGAATCCAGGATTGCCAGTAGCCAGTCTTTGGGGAGAAAGCATTGCCTTGATGATGGCTTGATTTGGACATTTTTCTCAGCCTCTAAACTGTAAGCTTGTAAGCTAATAAATCCCCATTGTTAAAAGCCAACCCATTTTTTGGTATCTGCTTTCAGCAGCTTAGCAATCTAAAACACTTTCACATAGGGGTGGAATAGGGAGACCAGGAAATGGGAATTGAGAGATGAATGAGAAGACATCAAAAGGAAGGCAGTGGGTATTGTAAGGAAGATGGGATTCTGAGCCCTTCTTGAGCCACCCAGCCTGCTTCCAGACAGCTCATCTCCTACCTTTACCCATACATCACAACTTTTAGCCATGCCCTGTTGTGCCTCCATGCTGCTCCCTTTGTGTAGAGAACCATGTCTTCATTCTACCTCCTGGAATATGACAACTCACCTTGCACGGCTCAGCTCAGAATTCACTTGCTCTGTAAAATCTTTGTGGCCACGGAAGGCAGAATGTGGTACTCCTTGCTCTTAGCCTCAGTAATTTGTACACTCCAAAGGAGAGAGCCTTAAGACTTTGTGTTGTGACTATTAATAAAAAATAATACTAATTTCAGTGGAAATTTTGGTGTCTTTCCTGGTATTTCTGGATATGTAGCTCTGGATCTGGGTTGAAGAGGGCCCAGATATACATTAATTAGCCTGAATAAGTGAAAAATAATTTGGGTGGTGATTGGAAGGGAGGAGAGGAGGAACGAGGAAAGGAAAGACGATGAAAGAAGAACCAGTGAAGTAGGAAGACAAGGGGCTCCTTGGTGATGCTGTCTGTATTAGTCAGCCAAAGAGGTGCTGAAGAAAAATACCAGAAATTGGTTAGTTTTTATAAAGGGTATTTATTTGGGGTAGAAGCTTACAGTTACCAGGCCATAAAACATAAGTTTCTTCCTTCACCAAAGTCTGTTGCCATGAGTTGGAGCAAGACAGCTGCAGAGGTTTGCCAGGGTTCGGGCTTCCTGGGTTCCTCTCTTCCCAGGTCTCCGTTTCTCTCTGGGCTCAGCAGCTGTTTCCTCCACAAGGTCAGGTGTAGACTATGAGGCTCTCTAGGCTTTGCCTCTCTCCACAAGGCCAGCTGTGACCTGTCAGGCGAACAGCTGGTCTCTATCCCGGAGCCTTCTCTCCTTCCTTACGACCAAGCTCCTCTGTATGCTTGCTCCCCCGGGCTCCAGCATTAACACTCAGCATCAGAACTCCAACTCGAAAAAACTCTGTCCTTTGCCATGTCTATTTTCTTTGAGACCCCACCCACCAAGGGTGGGGGGGCTCAACATCCTACTGACATGGCCCAGTGAAAGCCCTAATCATAACTAAGGAAGGCATAATGCTATGCAAACTAATTCCTCTGAAACAGGAATGTGGAGCCGTAAGGGACACTGAGGACATAAGTGCCCTGGGAGTTTGGCATGATCTCATGGGAGACACTAGACTCTCCTCGGGTCTTGAAATGGGGGGTGGGGGGTGGGGTGTTTGAGTCTATCTTTTCTAGACCTGAAGGAGCAGAGTCACCAGAGATCCACTTAGGTACTTACTGGGGATGCATGCCATCATGGGCAAAACCAGAGCCACACCTCATGGCACTTACAACTATGAGGAAGAAAGACTGATATATCATTGCAGGAATCAAAGTCAGCTCTTAGGAGACTTACTAAATGATGTAACTTTTTTTAAATTTTTATGCTCCCATCTCCTCCATAGTCTAGTGACCACTTTTGGATAGGGTTTAAAACCCTGTTGTACCTTCAGAGCCTGTCAAATTCTCTCATACATATGAGGTGCTATAAACACAAATATTCATTGAATAAATGAATCAACTTAACAAAGGAAAAGAGTTGGGCACTAGAAGGAGAATTGAAGTACACAGAGATTCACTTTAACAATTTGCCTACTACAGCTTCTACTTAGTCTTGATTTGAAGAGTGAGCTTCAAGTCTAGCAAAAGTATGTTTTATTTGTTTTCATCAAACATTTATTGAAAAACTACTATGTGCATGCTTTTTGCTAGGCATGGAGATATATAGATGAAGAGAATGGAGACCTGGCACTGTAATAGCTCAGATTACAGTGAGTAATGGTATGCACCAGTCGCATTAAAGGCATCTTCTCTACTGCAGAAATGATGGAGGAGCTAAGAGTGAGAAGCAAACCCCAAGAAAATAATGTGCAATGCAGGGATGCATCTGTCTACTGTAGAAAGTTACTTGGGTTTGATTTACAAGAAAATCCCAATCAAAGACAGTGATGAGTACTTTCACAATCCTTATCATGTAATTAGCTCTGCTTTTAACCTTGCTGACATAGGAAGGACAGATTTTTAATAATGTTTAATTATTAAATTGTAACTTTCTCTTTAATAAACTACTCCAGATGGTACTCCAGGGAGATTTCTTTAGTCTTTATTAAACTGTCCCCTGTATTCAGTATAAAACATACTAGTGGCGAAGTTGGTTTGGCTGGCTGAGTTGTAGGAGATTTTATGATTCACTTAACCCTCATGACATGGACGTAGGGCAATATCCAGGTCAAGGCTGACTCAGAGGCAGAGGCTTTTACAAAGACCTTTTATACCTCAACACTATAACATCTCAAGTCTCTCAGTGATTCCATCTCCTGTCACCTGACATTACTCTCACTGCTCACTGATCCACCCACACCCATACTGGGGCAGGGTTGAAGTAAGAAACAGGAAGGAAGGAACTTTATTAGCTCTACCTTGATACTATGCCTTTATTTATTTATCTATCTATTTACTTATTTATTTTTAAAAGATACTTAGATTACATAAACATTACACAAAAAATATAGGGATTCCCATATGCCCCACCTCCCACACTGCCCACAACCTCCCACATAAACATCCTTCATTAGAAAGGCACATTAATTGCAATTGATAAACACATCCTGGGGCTTTGCCATTAAGCATGGACCATAGTTCACATTGTAGACCACACTCTCTTCCACACAGTTCTGCATGTTATATGATGATATAAAATGGCCTATATCTGTCATTGCAATGTCACTCAGGACAATTCCCAAGTCCCAAAAAAGCCCCTGTATTACAACTGCTTTTCCCTCTCCCTGCCCCCAGAGCCTCCAGTGGCCACTGGCTCC
>JAQZBX010037862.1:0-23623 GCA_029593785.1 Cabassous unicinctus | reverse complement strand
GGCTGGGCTGGGGCCTCACCCGGATGGTCTTGTCCGTGGACGTGGTGTACAAGGCCCCCAGCGAGTGCTGGATCCCTGTGATCTGAGACCTGTGGCCCACATCAAAGGACTGTGGGGGTGGGGGGGACACAGGGACACTCAGACGCAGCTCTCCCCAGGCCGGCCCTCTACCCCCTAGGAAGGAGGGAGGGGACACGGGGACACTCAGGCCAGCCCTCTACCTCATGCCCTCCCCAACCCCCTAAACACCCGTTCACCCCCCCAAACCCCTCCCCCACTGGTGGCAGGAGGCCGGGGGCAGGGCGGGGGGGGGGCTGTGTGGAGACCAGGGAGAGACTGGGCCAGACCCGAACGAGCTGGAAGCGGCCGTGGCGGTTGGCGAACACGTGCAGCAGGCCCTGGTTGTCGCCGGCCCAGAGCTGGGGCTCCTGGTAGGACATGCAGAGCAGGTAGGAGTCGAGCTGCAGAGGGAGCGAGCGCTCAGGTCGAGGGGCGCGGCCCGGCCCCGCGGGGGCCCCCCCAAGGTGGGGGACACGCACCTGCAGCCGCTGCAGGACGCTGTTGGCGCGGCGGTCGAACACCACGAGGGTGCGGTCCTCGCTGCCCGAGATGATGTGGTGGTCGTCGGCCAGCAGTGCCAGCACCGCGCTCGAGTGCAGCTGCCGGCTCTTCAGCAGGGTCGGGCCGGCTGCGCGGGCGGCCAGATGGGGGCGGTCGCGTCGGAGGCCACCGCCCAGGGTCCCTCACCTGCCCCGGCGCCCCCTTGGTCTGCTTTGCTGCCCACCCCTCAGGGGCCCTGTGTCTGCTCCCCCAGCACCCCCACGCCTCAACTCCCCTCCATGTCCCAGGGTAGCTGCCCCCACCCCCAACCCCACTGGTCCCTCTCGGTGGAAAGCGTCCTTTGCAAGTCCCAGCTCAAAGCACCCGTGCCTCCAGCTGTGCCCGAGATCTGCTCTGTTCGGAGAGCGCCTACCGATCCTGCCATTCAACCCAGCTCGGGACCAACCAATAAATGAATAACAGAAAAGACTTCTGGGCCAGGCAGTGCTTGCGGCATTTTATGAAAACAAATTTGTTAATCCACCCGTTGCCCTGTTACCATCTTCCGTGAGCTCTCTGGGGCTGGTGCTGTTTATTATTCCCCCGATTTTACACATGAGGAAACTGAGGCACAGTCCCAACCCCTGGGGCTGTCCCGCCTCCCTGAGGATTCAGGTTCAGAGGCTCTCCCTCTGGGGACCCTGCCTGTCCCCTACCCCTGCCACCCAGTAGCCCCATCACAGCAGCTCCGCTGGTCACCCCAGCCAGGCTGGGAGTCCCAGGTACCTCCCCTTCCCCTGCTCTCCCCATTGGGCCCCCGGCCCACCTCTGGGATCGTAGACGGTCACCTTCTTGTCATAGGTGCCGGTGACGAGGATATCAGGCCGGTAGGAGAGGCACAGCACGGCCGCCTTGCCCCTGGGGACACAAGGACCACAGGGCTGGGGATGTGGCCAGCAGGACCTGGCGCCCCTAGGCCCCCTGCCCACAACCCCTCACACTTGATCTCGCCGAACTGCTGCCCATCGGCCGCCATGTCCCAGAGTTTCACTGTGCTGTCCCAGGAGCCGGAGCACACGCGATGGTCCTGTGCCGCCAGTGACCACACCCAGCCCTGAGGGACAGGGACACAGGGTCACACGCAGGCTCCGTGCCAGTGAGGGCCAGGCTGGGCCCTCCCTGTCTTCGCAGAGGAGGCGCAGATTGGCCAGCAGACTCCCCCAAAGCCATGCTCTCCCCCCTCGCACCATTTTGCTTGGCGATGTCGTGCAACGCATCCCTCTCCTCCCAAACAACCAGCCCCATCTCACAGATGCCAAAATCCAGGGTCAGAGCAGGGAGAGAACTGGCCTAAGAAGCCAGAGGGAGTCGCCCCGAGCTGAGATTAGAGCTGGGGGCTGGGGGTTCATCTGACTTCAGAGCCCATGACACAGGCACCTCCACACAACCACATTTTAAAAGCCGAGTCCTGGGGAGGCTCAGTGGCCACGTAACCCTCTATGACCCCAGGCAAATGGCATCCCCCTGCCTCAGTTTCTTCATCTGCAAAATAGACATAAGAACCTCCACGGCTGATATGCGCAGAGCACTTGCCACCACCTGACTTACTTCTCACAACAGGCCAGTCCCTCCAAGTCGGGTACAGAACCTGGCTCATCTTACAGATGAGGAAACTGGGGCACGGACAGATTGGGCCTTTCACCCACAGTCACACGACCAGGAGGTAGCAGGCTGGGGTTTGAACCCAGACAGCCTGGCCCTGAGACTGAGCCTGGACCACCTCCATGACTGGTGGAAATGCCTCAGGAGATGACAGCTCTGGGCCGTCTGGATTCCAAGGGCGGCCTCTCAAGGCACAGCCAACATCTACCGAGCACCTCCTGTGTGTCAGAGCCTGAGAGAAGCTCTTCAAGGGTATTTACCCTTATTCAGAAACAGACTGAGGCCCAGGAAAGGTCACCCGTCTCCCCGAGGTCACCCCAACAACAGCAGAGCTGTGATGTAAGTCGATGGCTACCCTTCCGGGCCCGCTTCATCCCTCACCGCATGGGTGCCGTTCTGCTGGGTGCCCAGGGCCTTGACCAGCACGCGGCTGGGCTCCACCCCCAGCTGCCGCAGGTCCCACAGGTTGACGTTCCTATCTCGGGAGCCGGACAGACAGAGCGTTCCGCCCTGGGAGGGGAGTGAGGCGGTATTGTCAGGAGGCCACCGCGGCCCAGCCCTCCTGGCTCCCCACCTCCCCAGCCTCACCTGCAGCAGAAGCACCGAGTCAATGGATGCAAAGTGCCCGTTGGCCAGGCAGAAATACTCGGCCCGGCGCCCGTCCTCCGCCCAGCGCGCCAGGTGCTGCTCCAGCTCAATGCAGGCCGCTGGCCAGTCGAAGTCTTCCTCTGTGGAGCACCATGATCAGGGGGCCCAGTGGGTAGGGACCCTGCCGCTCCACCAGCCCATCCCACCCCTGGCTTCCAGGGAGCCTGACCTACACCAGACTCGGGCAGTTCCCCACCTGGACCCCTCAGCCCACCCCAGGCAGCCCCAAGCTCTGGTCTGAGAACCACCTGCTCACTCCACCCCCAACCCCCGCAAGTCCAGGACTACTTTTCTCTCCAGTTTCTGCCACTTGGGGGGAAGCTTCAGGACCACATTCTCAGGCCTCATTCCCCAACATAAGTCCTGAGTCTGGGGAGGGAGGCAGCAGCCCAGGACTAGGGGCCCATCTGAACCAGACACAGGGCAGTTCCTCAAGCCAGTACGTGTAAGCCAGAAAACCTTGTCAAGATGCAGAAGCCAAGCTCCAGGTGCAGATTAGGTGGTGTGATGGGGCCCAAGCATCTGGGAGAGAGCGACTCAGAGGTGGGATGGCTACACCTTTGATTGAGGTGCCCCCTGCCCTCTGCAGAATCAAAGCTTCCAAGTCAGAATAATCAACTGCACAACTTGTTACTCAGGTTGGGTGAAGGGCCCAAGGATCCAAGGGGTCACTCTCTCAGGACCCACATGATCAATTCAAGGTTCCCAAGCTGTGTCATCACCTCAGGAACCAATGACCTTGAGGACAGAGTGAGCAAAAAGTCCTAAGACCCCCGGCTAGACCCAGGGCGTGAGGACCTGTGGTTGCTGGTGTCAGGGTTCCCAATTCATAAACTCTAGCTTGAGTTCAAGGTTCACAAGCTCTGGACTCTTGAGTCCCTGCCTCAACCCATCCTGGCTCCAGCTTCTGAGGGTCAGAGGCTTTGGCATTACCGTTTGTTGCCTCCGCCTCTAGACTTAGACCGAGAGCCCCCAGTGTAGCCCCACAGCCTGAGACCTCGAGTCCCTGGGTCAACCCCAGTCAGTGGTCCGGGCCTTGGTACCATCAGACCCAAAAGCCTGAGGATCTTTGGATTTTAATGCCAAGGACCCTGGTCCCTGGTAGGTTTCCACGCCTCAGGACCGCAATTTTCAGCTCCACGGACCGCCCAGAGGCTCCACGAAGTCTGCTCCTGGGGCTGTGCCCCCAGCATCCTAGCGCCCTCTCTCCGCCGCCCGGAGCCGGACCTAAGCAGGCGTCCCCGTACCCCGGGCGCGCGCACCTTCCACCACTGGGTAGGGCGCGCGTACGCGGCGCTGCGCACGTAGCCTCCAGGTGACATGGTCACGCACGAGATCGCGCAGCGCGTGACACACGCGTGGCAGGACGTGGAGCACGAGGCGCGCGTCCAGGTAGGCGCAGATTTCAAGCAGCAGCTCCGGCGGGAGGCTCAGCAGGCCCGGGACACCCACGGCCGGGACCTTGGGCGCCGCGCGCGGCTCCAGGGCGCCGGAGGATGCGGCGGGCGCCGGCGGCGGCGGGGCGCGCAGGGGCGCCAGCCCGGGTTTGGGCGGAGTGAGCACGCGGGCCACGTAGGCCTCGGCCTGCGCGTCGGGGTCGGGCTCCGGCTCCGGGTCCGAGTCATCGTCCCAGGCGCGGGGCTCGTCGCGCGGCCCTGGGGGCAGCTCCATGGCGGCCCGGTGGGCGCGGCCGGCCCAGCCCTGTCAGCCACCGGCGTCGCGTCCCGTCTCCTAGGCAGCGCGAGGGCACTTCCGGCGCCTACTGTTGACGTAAGGGCCGACCGGAAGCGGGCGGCTCTCGTGGAAACTGACTTGACACCAAGGACCGCGGAGCTGGAGGGGTGTCCTCAGGGAGCTGCGTCCGTCTTGGCAAATGCAGATTCCTGATTCCTGTTTTTTAAACAACTATCTCTGGTGGCGCTGGTGCAGAGGACCAGCCGAATCTTTAAAACGCCTCTCTGAGCGAGGAATTAAGACATTCCCAGGTCAAAGCCGAGAGACTTGGTCGCCACTAGACCTGCCCTACAAGGACTGCTAAAGGGCGTTCTGCAGGTTGAAAGGAAAAGACACTGGATAAAGACACCGGCTGAAGCCACGCGAAGAAATGATGGTCTCTGGTAAATATAAATACCAGTACATTGCATTTTTCCATTTGTAACTCCACATTTCACTTCTTACAGGATGTAAAAGGCAGGAATTGTAATGCTAAATTAGTGGCTTTGGACTCATAATGTAAATATGTAATCTGTAACAACTACATAGGGGGCAGTCGGAGGAGTATAGGAACGTGGTTTAGGTATGTTATTGAGGTTGTTAAATTGGTATCAAAGCAAATGACATTGTTATAGATTTAGGATGTTAAATTTAAGCCCCATGGTAACCACAAGAAAACACCAGAGAACATGCAAACTCAGAGACAGAAAATAGAATGCAGGTTACTAGGGGTGGGGAGACAGGGGCAATTGGGAGGGTTTTTTTTGTTTTTTTTTTAACTTTATTTTGTACATTTAATAACAAAATTTTAAAAAGAAAACACAGTTGAATAAAAACATACATTTCTCAAATGTACTTGGATACAAACAAATTTCTGTTGGATCATATAATACGTTACACAGTATATTTGGTTCATAGTTACGCAGTCATACAGTATTGGTCCTTTTGCATCTGGCTTACTTCGCTCAACATAATGTCCTCCAGATTCATCCATGTTGTCATGTTTTATGACTTCATTTCTTCTTAGAGCTGCATAATATTCTGTCATGTGACTAGACCACAGTTTGTTTATCCATTCATCTGTTGATGGACACCTGGGTTGTTTCCAACTCTTGGCAATGGTGAATGTTGCTATGAACATCGGTGTGCAGGTGTCCATGTCTCTGCTCTCAGTTCTTCTGGGTATATATCCAGTAGTGGTATTGCAGGGTCACATGGCAGGCAATTGGGAGTTAATGCAAAATTAGTGTAGCTTGGGGTGAAGGGAAAGTTCTGGTAATGGATAGTGGTGAGGGTGCTGCAACCTTGTGAATGTGATTAATCCCACTGAATCGTATGTTTGGGAGAGACTGGGATGGGAAGACTTTTATTGTATATATTTACACAATTTTTTAAAAAAGAAAAGATATAATGACAATTAAATGCAATGCATGATACTGGATGGGACCAAGAATGGAGGAGAAAAAGGCTCAAAAGGACATTGAGACAGTAGGAAAATTGGAATATTATTTTTGAACTGTCGTGTATGTTTGAAATTATTTCAGAATAGAAAATTAAAAAAAATAAATAAATAAATGCAGCTGTGCCAAATGCAGGTGACACTGAGTTTAGAAACGGGAAGGCCTTTTCAAGACCGCTGTCTGTAGCAGAGGCATGATTTGAACTCTTCTTCCATAACCAAAAACATGCAGTTAAACTGCAAACAGGCCTTACTGAACCACCTAAACTCATACTGATCAAAATAGCACCTTATCTATCCCTCTGCCTGGGCACCCTACTCCTCATCCACATGGCTCACTGCTCAAACATCACCTTTGCAATGAGGCCTTTCCCTAACACCCTGTCATGCTGCAACCATTTCCCCAATGCCCTCCCCGCCCCCCATCCCTTTATGCTGTATTTTTCTCTAAGATACCACCAGTGTTTTTGGTCTTTATCATCTATTTCCTCCCATTCGAATGTATACATTATTTGCCGATTCAATGTTTGCTTAAGAATGCAAAGCTCCAGAATGTGATTCAGGAGCTAAGGTGGAATCTTACGACACAGGGATGTGTGTCAACATTTCTTGAGTTTTCCCATGTTGATGCCGGTCACTTGGGCCATCCTGAGGCGGCACAAGATGTTTCCTGAGGCTTGTGTGTACCAAGAGCTGGAGCCCTTTCTTACTTGCTCTGTAACTGTCACATTCACACATCTCCCTGGTGCTGGGCTGAGCCTTTGACTAACATTTCTAACTTGCCCAGTGATGGGGTTGTGAAGTCAGCCAAAGATGACAGTGCTGTAACGCCTTGCTCCTGCCACTCAGTTTGGGTTGTGGCAGATGGGGTCCTTGAACCTGGGCTGTGATAATTAAGGATCCCATCCAGTGAGCGCTAATCACATCCCAGAAAATGCTGCACCTTGTGTGTGTTACATTTCATCTCCCATCTGACTCTACCTTCCCATTTTAGAGGGAAGGGAATTGAGGGCTTGGTGTCCCAAGCAATGACTCTGGTTAATGCTTACTTACTTGCCCCCTCCCAACCATTTCCTGAGTTCTGTGCAGCCCCATTTCTAAAGCTCCCCAGGTGCCCCCTCCGCATGTCTTCTCCACTGCCAAAACCAAAGACACAGAAGGCCAGGTGGAGACCAAGGGTTTCACAAGAAACTGATCTTTACTCAACAAAGTTCTACACAAGTGGAATCTCACGCCACCTTGGCGCCAGTCCCCAGCACAGCACGGTAACGAATGGACAGACCTGGGAGCCCACCGGGGGAGAAGGGGAGGGGAGAAGGACTGCGGATCAGGGCCAGGCTAGGTTCGCAGCCCTGGGCAAGGGAGAAGGTTGAGAAGCTGAAACTTCATTGTGCAAAAACCAACCAAAATAAATTAAAAAAAAAAAAAAAGGAAAACTATAACCAAGCTCCCCTTCCCTAAAGGTGGCTGGGGTCCCCCATCCTGGGTAGAGAGGGAGTCCCCAAACTCATCAGTCAGCCAATCCGCCCACACCTCCCAAGACCCTGCAGAAGGATGCTCCAAAGAACTAGAATTGCCAGAAGAAGTGGTAGTAAAAAAAAAAAGTTTTCTTTACAAATGGCTTCTACAGACCTGCTTGAGATGCACTGGGGAGCGGGGTGGGGACAGGCCGAGTTTATGGAATGTGCACTGAGTGCCCCTTGGAATAGAGGCAGGACGAGCCCTGTGTGTGAAGACACGGGGCTCTCGGGGTCCAGATGGGGCAGGCCTCAGGATGCAGGGGTACTGTCAAGCCCCAGACACCAGGGGCTCCCAAAGAAGTAGGAAGCAAGGGAGGAGCAAAAGGAAACCAAGGAAAAGGGCTGCAGGCCTGGCTTCCTGGTCAAGCAGAGCTCTCCCTCTTTAGGGGAGTCTCTCCCACCTTGACCCCTTTTCCCTGGCCAATCCCAGAAGGTTCCCTAGAATCACAGCCCCAACCTGGTGGGGGTCTCTGGGCCTACTGGGAGCTGCAGGCTGCCTGGGATGAGCAGGAAGTCCCAGGGGGACGGACGGTGCACGAACTTGACCCTCCTCCAAGCCCTCAATCGCCTCCTTACAGGCCAAGCAGAAGCCTTTGTCCTCGGTCACCAATATCTATGCCAAGGCATTAAAATGCAGGCCTGAAACTTGAGGAGGGGGCCCTTAGAAGCACAGAGAAGCAGGCCGCCGGTGAAGCTGCTTATGGAGAGCGACAAGGAGTGCCGGCAGCTCCAGACGCCCCCAGCTCTCTTCGGGAAAAGTCCCAGCATCTTCCGAAGCCACTGGAGCACAGGGAAAGGAGACGGGGTGACCCCCGGCCAGCTCCGGCCCCCGGATGCCCCCACCCTGCAGGCCGGGGTGGGCCGAGGCTGGAGAACCCAGGCTGCGACCGCCAGGAAGCTGGCAGGAAGTTGGCTGAGCAGGTCTGAAGCGTGCACGTGCTGACTGGCCGGCCCCACGACGGCCGTCCTCCTCCCCCTTGCCCCTGGGGTCCCCACCCCCCCAGCCCTCCCCCGTCACCGCCAATTCCCGCAGAACAGCAGAAGCTTCTTAAAAACTAGATGAAGGTTACACGGACGGCCTTACGGGTTAGCTCGGAGATTCACTAACTCTACTGTCTCCATGCAGTCGGGGAAACGGGGGCGACCGGCAGGGCCGCGCCAGCCGCGGCGCCTGCACATGCGTGTGGCCACGTGTGCGTGCGAGCGAGCGTGAGTCTCCACCGGGACCCCCCTCCCCGCCTGCCTGCCCCTGTCCTCAGCCGGAGCCGGATCCGCCGGCCGTGCGGAATCCTCCCGCCCGCCCGCGTGGCGGGCCCGCTCGCCCCCGGAGGAGAGCCCGGGGGCCCCGCCCGCCCCGAAGTCCCACCCCCCTCCCCATTGGTAGGATGAGCGCGGAGGCCCCGCCCCGCCGCCTGCCGCCAGCCACTCAGGCCGCGCGAGGCGGGAAGGCGGAAGGGGAAGGCGCAGGCGCCTGCATTGGGTCCCACCTCCTCCTCCCAGCCCCCCTCCGCCAGGGCGCGGCGACTGTGCCCGCGGCGCGCTGCCGGCAACCCCTCCGACGCTGACGCTGACGCTGACGCTGACCCTGACGCAGACAGGAACCTGCGGGGCAGGGGGGGCGGGGAGGCAGGGGCGTCAGGGCCGGCCCGGGGCCCGCGCGGCGCGGGCGGCGGGCCGGGGCGCCCCTCACCTGGCAGTCCCGGCGCTCGCCTAGACCCCGTAGAAGGCCGCCAGCCGCTCCTTGAGCAGAGGTGGGAACTGCTCCGAGAACTGCTGCCAGTTCTCCTCCCCGACTTGGTCTTTGAAGCCGTGGAGAATCTGCGGGGAGGGGAGGGGTGAGCGGGTGCGGGGGTGCGGGAAATTGAACCCGGGATCTTGTACGTGCAAAGCAGGCGCTCCCAGGAGCCTCACCTTATAAAACATGTCCCGAAGGTCGTCCTTTGGGCTCACCCAAGAGGCAACGGCGTCGCAGAAGAAAATAAAGTCCTGAAACGGGACAGGTCCCAGGTGAGGGGCTGCCAGGGCCGCCCCCCTGCACGGCATCCCCCCACCTGTGCCTCTCACCCACCTGCACAACACCCCCGGGGTTGACACCGATCATCATGCAGATGCCTCGGAAAGCCGAGTCCTTCTCCTCGTTGTCCCTGATGTTCCTGAGGGAGGTGCACCTGTGGGAAGGGTGGCAGCAGCGGGTCGGGGCAGGCGGTGCTTGGGGGGCCTGGGAGGGGGGACAGGGTGCAGGGGGAGCAGTGGGTGATTGTAGCGACAGGGCTGTACACACATAGAGAGGAAGCAAGTGTGCGTGTGGGCGGCTGGAGCAGGGTGTGTATTTGGGGGAAGCAGCAGCAAGCAAGTGTGGGTGGGCTGGCAGCTGTATCTGGGGGGAAGGAGGCAGACCAGGGAAAGGGAAGGGCCAGCTACCCGCCCTGCAACCATGGGGGGCTGGGGTGGGGGGCCTCACGCACCAAGGCCGGATGAATCGCTGCAGCATGGGCGCCACCTCCTGGGGGCACACGTAGCCCAGGCGGCCAATGGTGATGGCTGGAATGGCAGAGGGACTCGTCAGGCGACCTGAAACCCTGAGTGGCCCCGGGACAGTCCATGGCGGGGCCTCTGGCAGGAGGCGCCAAGCCCCGCCCCCGGTCCCCAAGGGAGGGCTTCACGTCCTCTCCTGGGTCTCCCCCTCGGCCAGCACCCCTTTCTGGGGCCCCTCTCAGAATCCCCTCCCGGGCCCTCTCAAGGCCTCTCTGGACACCCCCTCCCCGCCTGGAGGCTTATCTCAGACCGCGGGCGGCTGTGGGCAGTGTGTGGGTAGCCCCGCGGCCGGGCCTGGCGCCCACCTGTGTTTTCCAGCAGCGTCTTGGGCGTGTTAGGCCGGTTGATGATCTCCACCAGGTGGCTGAGGACCATCTGCACGTAGGGCTGCATCCCGGCCCCTGGGAGACAGGCCAGGCAGAGCCCTGCTCGTCTGCCGGGGCAACGGGGGGTTGCCCCCCCCCCCACTACCATCCTGAGCCCCGCCAGCCAGAGCTGGTGAGGGAACCTTCTGAGGGCCCACTCAAGCCCTCCCAACGCCAGAGGCTTCCTGCCATCACCGGGGACCACCGTGACGGAACCAGCCCTCCAAGCCTCTGGAGACAACGGTCCAAATCTCCTGACCAATCCCCTGGCCTTCCAGGCCCATCTCTTGGGACAAGCCAGTCACAGACACCCCCAGAGACATCTGGCCCATCCCTGAGGGAAACGCTCCCTCAGAGCTGTCTTCTTGCCCCTGGCCAATTCGGGGCCTCCCTCAAAGTCCAGCTTGAGGAGACCCGTCAGTCAGAGCCAGGCTCCTGCCCCGCAGCCAGGAACAGGCCAGTGGGGAGGGGTGCTGCCTGCCCCCTGCCCACACTCACCCATCTGCATGCAGATCTCGCCGATGGCCCAGGTGGCGTTGTTGCAGACAGAGATGAACTCCGGGTTCAGGTTGGTGCCCAGGATGGGCATAAACTCGGCTGTGGGGGGGAGTCAGGGCTAAGCAGTGGGGGGCTGGACCAGGGGAGCTCCCCGAGCCCGGCCAGCCCCATCAGACAGTACGAATACATCCCGTTTCGGTCATGGTCCTCCCAGGTCACTTCTACATCACTTGAGGCCAGGGATGGGGTCAAGGGCCAAGGACAAGATGAGGGTCTTACCAATGCAGGGCTTGACGTGGATGAAGCAGGCCTTGGTGAGGTCTCCCAGGAGGGCGAAGGAGCTCTGCCGGACCTCGGGCATCGAGTCCTGGGGGTTGGAATGGGCTCAGCAAGGCCGGGACCCCCCCACTCATCCCTCAGCCCTGAGCGGGTCAGGGCATAGCCCACAGGTGCACCTGGACTCCCTGGCCTTGGGCCGCACGTTGGTAATAAAGCTGGGCTGACAGCCCCCCACCCAGGACACAGCAGGAACGTGAACAGAGTGCTTTGCTCCAGGCACTGCTAAAGAAGGGCGCTGCCGCCCTGGCTGCCCATCCCGGAATGTTCCAGAATGGGGTGAACCGGGCAGCGTGGGGCAGCTGGTGTTCTTCCACTTGCAACATGGTTTGCTTTCTTCTTTTAAACACACGTGACCTTATTCACGTCTTGTTTGCATCGTTTCTTCTAAGGGCCCCTCCTCCCATGGCTCGCGGGGCACCCACGGCCCACCCACCTGCATGCACTGGAAAAGCAGCGTCATGACGTTGCTGCGGGCCACGAGCTGCTCCACGTGGCCCCCCAGGCCCTCGGCCAGGCCGCTGAGCAGGTCCAGCGCCACAATCATGAAGTCCTTGTCGGGGGCCTCGTACTGCTCGGGGTGCTGGTTGTACATCTGGGCAAGCGGCAGGGAAGTGTGAGGGGCGGGTCCGGGGCTGGGTGGGCGGAGGGCATGGGGGGGGGAGGGGCGCTCACCATGGCCTGGGCCAGCGTCTTCTGTACCAGGGTGACGCAGCGCTGGTAGACTGGCTCGCAGTAGGGCAGGAAACCACTCTGCAGGGCGGTGGCCACAGAGGACAGGCACTGGTGGAGTGGAGGGCAAGGACAGTGAGTGTGGGCAGGGGCCGGGGAGGGGCTGCGGGTGACAGCCCGGACCCCACCCACCTCCAGCAGGGGGAAGAGGTCCTTGTCTTCGTCCTTGAGCTCGTTCCATTTCTGGATCAGTGGGGGCATCAGCTTCTGGATATATTCCTGGGTGGAGGAGCAGGCAGTTGGGGCTCCCTGGACGGGGGTGGGGACCCGAATGCAGGGGCGCCCATCGCCCAAGCAACAGGGGCTCAGGAGACCCTGTGAGGCCTCACCGCCCGGCCTGCTGGAGGGTCCTGTCCTTCTCACTGGTCCCACCACCGCCCCCCGCCCCCGTGCCCCTGCCACCCACAGGGCCCAAGTTGGTGCCTCATGGTTCCCGCGGGCCCCTGTGCTGCCCCCCGGCACAGCACTTACCACGCTGCCGCATAACTGTCTGTCTCCCCCACTAGCCTGGGAGCAGGGCGAGGGCAGGGCCGGGTCTGTCTGTCTGCCTGGCGAGGTCAAGGCCACGTCCCTGGCATGCAACACGGGGCAGCCGCCGGGTCACCAGTTGCCGAGGGGCGTGGGGAGCAGGAGGAGGGGGGCCACTCTGGGGCCTCACCGGCTGGTTGAGGTGGTGGCCCACCGAGTCGGCCAGGGTGCCGATGGCGTCGTAGAGGATGAGCAGGTTCTTGTGCTGGTACTTGCCGAAGGCAAAGACGAGAGTGTCCAGGATGTAGCTGAGGTAGGGCACCAGCTCTGTGCAGGCCTCCTCCTCCAGGGTGGCGAAGGCACTGGTGGTGGCAGGGCGGGAAGGGGGGTGCCGGTGAGGCACACCGGGCCTTGGGGTCGGGCACCAAACCCACTCAGGGTTGGCCCTGGGGATCAGCCAGTACGAATACCAGAGACATCAGCAGGATGTCAGGGCTCAGGGGGATCATCACTTCCCAGGGGGCAAGTGGAGGGGCAGGATGGGGGCCCCAGGATCAAGGGTCACCTGCAAGCCGCCTCCTGCACCCTCTTGTTGCCGTCCAGGATGCGCTTGAGGAGTTCGGTCATCAGGGGCTTGAGGTGCATGTCGGGCGGCTGGCTGACCACCCAGTGGGCGTAGCGGCTCAGCGTCCAGCAGGCAATGGAGCGCACCAGTGCCTTCTTGTCCGATAGGCACTGGATCAGGTGTGGGATGAGCTCGGGCAGGTAAGGCACCATGCCCTGCATGCAACCTGCAGCGGCCAGGAGGTGGCAGCTCAGCCGGGGTACCAGGGGTCAGCCCCAACCCTGCCAGGACCCACCAGGCCCACCCTCCTGGGGGATAGTACAACCCCATTTGACAGATGGGGAAACTGAGGCTTGGAGGTGAAACAGCCCAAAGTCACACAGCCGGTGAATGGATCGGCCAGGACAGAAAACTGCCTGAGACCAGGCCCCTCTCCCTCCGCCAGACATTCCCCCAAGGGTGAGGGTGGTGTGAGCTGGTCTGACGGTTTATTTCATTCAAATACTGCCAGGGACACACTTTCCATCTGAAACCCTTTACAGGGGTTGCTGTTCCTTTTTCCTCACCTTTTCTTTTAAACCATGATAGTTTCTCAGTCAATTAAAAAGGAAAACATGCCTAACAGAACCACTGCCCCCACCCCTAATAAACCAACACACGGAGCTATTTTTTTTTTTTTTTCTTTTCGGGAGATACTGGGGATTGAATCCAGGACCTCGTACATGGGAAGCAGGCGCTTAACCACTTGAACTACATCCGCTCCCACAGAGGAGCTATTTCTACCAGTTGGGAGTCAATTTCTCTAGACCGTTTCCTGTAAATAGGTGACACCTGCAGTCTCTTAACATGTCCACACATATTGAAGGCTGCATTGTGTAGACTTTGCCTTCTAAATGAAAATCCTTTTTCAAGACAATTTAAAAGGCTCTCCAGGTTGAGATCCCTGGCTGCTGTGTCTGTGACAGGCCGGGAGGCCAAGGCGGTCACAGATTCGCAAAGGCCTCCTGTGACTCAAGCTTTTCTCCACGCCAACCTGAAGACCACGCCAATGACAGGGCACAGAGTGAAGCCTGAAAGGCAGCTGTGCGCTGGGGTTCTCAGGCCAGCCTCTCAGTGAAGAGCAGGCAGGCACCCACAGCGAAGCCGGGTTCGTGTGGGGAAGTGGCGTCAACCTCTGTACCTCGGTTTCCCCATCCAGCAAACTGGGGTTCCGGCAGCCACCTCCTCAGCTTGAGGCAGAGATTGAGTGAGCTCACTGGCTGAGAGCCCCGAGGTGGGGCCTACCGTTACTATCGTTGCCGTAATTATGCTTCTGGCCTCTAAGCTGCCCATCCACGAGAGTTAAGGGAGGCCTGGATTTGGAGGTTTCAGGGTTCCTTTCAAGGCCCAGGGCCCAAGGGGAGGACTCAGATAAACTGGTACTGCCTGAGCCAGCCCTGGACGATGCCACCCCAGCACTGAGGTTGAAGGTCAAACGCAGAGGGGCCCGGCTGCACTCACCCTCGGCAATGGCACCCAGGACCAGGATGCCCGACTCCTTGACCACCCACTCGGGGTGGAAAAGGAGGTCCTTGAGCAGGGGTAGCAAGTGGGGCAGCAGTTCCTCCCGGAAGACATTGGCGAGGACATCCAGTGCAGCTGCCGAGCACTTCCCTGGGGCAGGGAGAAGATGGGGTGTGGGGGGGGTGGGCGCAGGCAGGGCCCGTGGGCTCGGTGGTGGGGTCAGAGATCGTAAGAATCTTTACAGTTCACTCCATTAGGTTCCCATCACCTCCTTGGAGGAAGCCTGGGGCCAGCCCCGCTCCCCAGGCCAGAGCCACATACTCAGATTCCAGTCAGACAGCGCATCATCGTCGTCATCGTCCTCTGCATCCTCGGAGCCGTCGGGCCGCTCGGCCTCGTGAGGCAGCGTCACCGTGCGTGACTTGTGGAAGCGTGGCTTGATGTCCTGCTCGCTGTCAGGGACCGCCTCATCCTCCTCCACATCCCCCTGTGTGGCCGGGAAAGACAGCTGAGCACCACCAAGGCCCCCAGCCCTGGACCACCCCCAGCTCTGCCTGGCTATCAGCCCAGACTCACCTTGAGTAAAATGATGTCGATTTCCGAGTACTTCATTCCATTTACCAGGATGGGAATCAACCTGTCGGGAAGAGGCTGTCAGCTGGGAGGCAGGGTCCCAAAGAAAGGCCTCATGGTCTGGAGAAGGTGGAGCCTCCACCACCTGCTCCCCACGGGTTTCTCTCCCTTTTCCGGGAGCTGCTGGCCCAGCCCAAGCTGTCATCACATAACCCATATGACACACACACACACACACACACGTACATGTACAACCACCTCCTGCCTGTTGTTACTATTGATTCAGGAATAGGCAGGCAACTGTAATAGTCAGGGTTCTCATTAGCCTAATCATCACAGCAACCCAGGCTGGCAGTGGAAAAGTCAGTCCTAGGGCTTTTGCTGGAAATACTGGTCAAGAGAGAATGTGTCAAAACAAAGAAGAAAAAAAGGAAGGGAGGGAAGAAGGAAAAAAAAAAAAAGAGAACATCTCAACTCAGGCCCTTAAACAGGGAAGGATGCAGAAAGCCTGAACACTACCATGAGGAAAGGTTGTGCCCGGGAAGGAAGCTAACAGAGAAAGCTGGCCTGAGAACAGTCAGATGACTGTAACAGCCTTTGAGCACCTGGATCCAGCTGTGCCTGAAGCCCCTCATTGGTTTCCACTTATTCCAGCCTACAAATAACCTGTTTTGTTTTGTTTTTTAACTCATCAAGGCAATGTCCTTATTGCTTATACAAATTAAACGACCACAGGGGTGGAAAGTAAACTGACAAGAGCAGGCAGGTGGAGGGGCAGCGGGGGCGGGGGGCCAGGGCAGGAACGGCACTCACTGGAACAGGTGGGAGGCCAGGACTTCCTTGCAGATGGGCTGCTCGGCCAGCGTCAGCCAGAACTCGCAGGCCTCGAGGGCCACGTTCTCATCGTGGTCCCGGGTCCTCTGCAGCATGTACTGGGGTGGGGATGGGGAGGGTGAGGTGTGGCCCGGCCAAGGGGGGTGTGCCGACCCTGGCAGTCGCCTGCCCGCCAGCCCACCTCAATGATGCTGTGCATGTGGGGGATGAGGCGGTCGATGCGCACTTCCAGCAGCATCACCAGGGCACGGCACACATTCTTGCGCACCTCAGGGTCGTCGTCCACTGCCAGGGCAAACAGGTGCTGGCGGGACAGGGTGGAGTCAGCCGCCAGGGGGTGGGGGCCGCAGCGGGCCCTGCCCCCCCCAGCACCCCCCAGGCCCGGCCGCCCACCTCGATGAAGGTGTCAATGTTGTCCATCAGAGCCTGGGCCCGGTCCATGATGAACTGGTTTACACAGGCGATGGCGTGGGACCTGGTGGGGGGTGGGCATGTGGGTCACCCCTGCGCCAACCTGCGCTCCAGGCCCCCTGAGGCCCCCGGCGAGCCCACCCACCGGATCTTGGGGCTGCAGTGCTTGAAGAACTGTAAGAACTTGGGGATCATGATGTTGAGGGGCCTGTTGAGAGCATCACTGTCCAGGAGCTCGGACGAGTCCTCACAGATCTTCTGCAGGGCACCGAAGGCTCCCTGCAGGGAGCAGAGGGGAGAGGGCCATGGGTACTGGCCCCGGCTGCTCCCGGGGCGGGCTCCGGCACGCACGGCGCCTACCTCACAGGTGTTGTAATCTTCCGAGTTGAGCAGGTTGCACAGCTGGGGCAGCAGCTCGGGCCACATCTGCAGCTCACCCTTGGATGCGATGGTGGTGATGAGAATGCCTGAGGTAGCCAGGAAACAGTGTGGCCTCAGGCTGGGCAGGGGCGCCAGCTCCCCGGCCTCCCCCCCAGCACATGGGCCTGTCTCTGCCATCGCACAGGCTTTCCCTGTACTGCCCCCAACAAAGTCTTCCGCACCCCTTCGGAGGTGGGCAGAACTGGTCCTCAACAAACCTCCACTGAGCGAGGTTGCGGGACAGCTCCCTTCTAGACCTGGGAGAGAGCAGGGAACGAAACACAGAAGCCCTGCGGGGATGGGGGGCTGTTAACATCTAGGGAGAGAGACCCTGAGGAGACCAGATCTTGACAAGTCAAGATGGAGAGACAGGGCTGAAAGTGGGAGCAATTTTGAACCAGGTGACCAGAGCCACCTCACTGAGGTGACATCTTGATATGTGAGCAAACACCTGAAGGAGAGGGAAGAATGTCTCAGGGAGCAGGAAAGCCGTATGTATGTACAAAGGCCCAGGGGCAGAGTGGGCCAGATGTGCTGGCAGGTGAAGGGTCGTGCAGGCCTTGCGGCCCGAGGTGGACTGATCTGTTCTCCTACTAGAAATCCATGTGAGCTATGCAGGGGGCGTCTGGCCATGGAGTGGAGCTATCTGGCCGCGGATGTAGGTAAGGGTGGTATCAGTACAGAAATGAGATGGCAGAGGCGGAAACTGCCACTGGCAATGCTGGAGGGGACAGTGACTCACATATTGAGAAAGGCAGGGAGACGGTAAAGTTGGTGAGGTGAAAAGATGGTAAGGTCGCCAAGGTCGCTGCGGCCAGCCCAAGGAGCGGCCCCAGTACAGTCCCTCTGTGTGACCTTGGGCACCCCACCCAACCTCTAGGCACCTCAGCATTCTCGGCCCTCTGGAGTTGTGGGGAGGCAATGAGCTCAGTGCCAGAAACTTTCCCCAGTTGCCTCTGGATACTTCTGCTGATGTCAGGAGAAGATGTTATTGGAAACCAAGTGACTTTAACATGGTTTTTAAAAAGGAGGTGGCAGGCCCCAAGACAGGTGCTTTCGGCAGCTTCACCTTTAATACTATTTTCTGTGTTCACTGCACCATCCCTTTTAATACAAGCAAATCTGTTTCTTCACTTAAAACGGTCACATATAATTTCCTTGCAAGAACAATTTTAAAAAGAACCTCGGGAACAAAGAGCTGTACTGTTGTTTCTAAGTAGTGATGAATCTTAAAGTAACATTATGTTAGTTAATCGTGAATTAATCTTAAGTCAATCTTCAGGCAAAATTATGTTTGTGAATTGCACTAGTTCATCTTAAGGTAAAATGGTGTGAGTTAACTCTTTGTCATCTTTCCAGCGGCTGCTTCAGGCGGCCTTCCGTGAGTCAGGTATGCTCTGGAAGAAAACCTGATTCACTTGCAACCGAAGTTGTTATTTGTGAGAATTCGCTAACGGTTGTCCCCGGAACCTGGACTGCATGCTCTGTGAGGGCAGGGCAGCTGCCTATTTCAATGGCTGTCATCTCAGGACTCAGCCCAGGACCTAACACGCACTCCTGTCAATGGAACAATCACCTCAGAAGCCAGAACGGCTGCTTCAGGGAGTCATGAGAAGCGTGGTCCCTGGACCTATATGCTGCCTGGGTTACTCCTGAGCTCTGCCGCTTACCGGGTAATTCCCCTACCAGCCTTGGGCCTCAGTTTCCTCATCTATAAAATGGCAATAGTGACAGCACTACCAGAGGGTGCTGGGAACATTCAATGACTCGATATGTTCAGCAGGCTTAGAAGCTTCTTGGCAGGGAGTGGGAGCTCAGCATCCACGCTCAAGCTCTCCACCAGAGACTGACCCCATTGCCCACAGCCTTGTCGTCCCCTCACCAATGGTGGCTCGGATGAGCGAGGACGCGTCGCCGATGTTGTTGAGACACTCTTGTTTGATGAAGTCCGCCACGGGTGGTGGGAAACTCTGGTAATGCGCCTTCACGTTGTTCTTGAGGATGAGGCCGCTAAGAGAGCGGGTCGGCTCATCTGTGGGGAGAGGGCGGAGGCTCAGGGAACCGTAGGGAGAGTGAGGTGCCACAGTGCGGGGGAACACAGCAGTGTGTGCCTACCTTCCGACTTCAGTCTAGTCAGGACAAAGATCAGGTAGTTGTTGAAGTCAGGAAACTGGTTGAGTTGTTTGAGTTTCTGCCAGGATGTTAAGGGACCTGGGAGATGAGGCCATCCCCAGGCAGGGTGCTTCACTGTCACCCGTGTGTATCTGACAGCACCTCTGGGACCCCACTCCTCGACCCCCAGGCTCAGACCACCACAGAGCATCTCCGGGGAACCAAGCTCATACAGGGAGGGGGCACACCTGAGCTTCCCACCAGCTCCTGAAGGCCAGAGTGGAGCCAGGCTGAGGAGCCCCCCTCTGATGGCAGCAGCTGCCACTCAGCTCCATTTACTAGCAGCCCAGTGGCTGGCTGACTTCAAAACAAAAAAGGGATTCTAAATTTTCAAGTGAAGCTTGCTTATATTTTAAATGTTGACCACCAATTGAAAAAAAAAAAAATTAACCATAAAGCCTAAACAAAATACAAGTGCCAGCTGAAGGTCCCCCCACCAACAAACCCACCCATTTCCACCCATCACTGACAGTTTGGAGTAACTTAGGTATCCCCATTATTTTCCCTAACAATCTCTCCAGCTCTGGTATGGGGGCTCAGGATTCTAATCCTTTATTCTCCACCCAGGCCCCTCCCGCCCTCAGGGTGTGCTGGTGTCTGCGACCCGGAAGGAAGGATACATCCTGCACAATGCGCTGCGTGGCTGTGTTGGGCGACTGCGAGTCTTTGAGCAGCTGCAGGACCTGCTGCAGGCCCTGCTCGTCCGGCTGCCAGTCCATGGCGCAAGGCGAGCTGCGGAGGTAGGGGCCGGGGTCAACGCTGGGTCCTGGCGGCGCCGTCTGGGCCCCGGCGGTGGCGGCAGCAGAACGAGCGCGCCCTCAGCGCACAGCAGGAGGCTGCTGATCCACGCCAGCCCAAGCACAGGGTCCCCGCCAGCTGCGCCATCCTCGGCCGCGCAGCCGCGGGCTCGGGAGCGCGGGCGGGGATGCGTGGAAGCGGGCCCGGCGGACCTTCATCCGGCCCAGGGCGTCGGAGCCCTAGTCCCAGAGCGGCCCATGCCGCCGCCCCCGGCTGCAGACCCTAAGGCTTCTGCCTCCCTCGCAGCCCGCTGGAGGGCCCCGCCCCAGACCGCGAGAGCGCCCCGGCCCCCTTGTTCTCCCCAGTCCAGGCACGGTCCCCGAAGACTCCCCTCCTCCTTCTCCCGAAATCTGACTCTCAAGCTCCGCCAGATCCCAACTGCCCCCCTCTCCCCGGTCCGGCCCCAGGTGCACAGTCCCAAGATGCTCCGATGCTCCTGATCCCTGGCCGCCTCCCCTAACCCGGCCCTCCAAGCTCAGTCGGATGCCAGATGACCCCCTTGAACAGGCCCGAAGCAGCCTCCCGACAGGGTCCCTGTTACTCCTCCCTATCAGAGCCAGCCAAGCTCGCCGGACAGAAGACCCCCGGACAAGTCCCTGTCGTCTTCCCCAGTCGGATCCGGCCAAGCCTCCCCTTGCCCTCTCTCCTCCCCAGAGTCAACAGTACCTCGTGCTGACCAATCCACTGCCTCCCCCCAAAAAAAAACCTCTAGCCGAAAACCCCCTTCTGTACGATCCCTACAGCTTCCCCACGTTAGGCCTGGCCAAATCTGCCCTGAAGCATCCCCCCGTCCCCCACGGACTCCGGCGATGCCCCGCGGGGGGACCCAGCAAAGCCCTTTAAGCTGAAGTCAGTCGCCACCCCCATCAGGGCCTAACAAGCCCCCACCCCCACCCCCGCCAGCTCTTCCATGCGGCCTCCCCCAATCAGACCAGCCAAGCCCCGCCGAAACAGCTCCCCACACACACCCGATCCTCGCGACGTGTTCCAATCAGGCCCCCAAGCAGCCCCCAGCCGCCTCCCCCCGCGATCAGATCCTCTCCAGCCCCACTGGCCCGACCCTCGCGGCCCCCTGACCCGGCCCGGCTCCGAGGCCCGACCCCCCTGAGCCCGGCCCGGTTCCCCCTCCCCCGCCCCGGCCCGTTCTCGTTCCCTCGCGGATCCGGCCCAACCCGGTCCCCGGCCTTCCCGGGTCGGACGCGGCCCCGATGTCCACGCCGCACGCGGCGCAGGCCCGGAGCCCGGTAGGGGTCGGCGCAAGACCCGGCCGAGCGAGTCGGGCTCCGGGTGAGGCCCACTTACCGGGCCCCCGGCGGCAGCGGCGCCTCGCGCTGAGGCTTCTCCTGAGACTCGCGCGGAAGGAGGGAGCCGAAGAGAGAATAAGGGGAGGGGAAAAAAAAAAAAAAAACGCGGCCGTGAGCCGCCGCGGCTTCCGTACTCCGTTCAAACTGGCGCAGCAGAGCCAATCGAAAGGCGCCACCGTCGCACGTGGTCTGGCACCGAGAGAGGCCCAGGCCCCACCACGGCTGGGTCACGTGACGAGAGTTGGCGCCACTCTGGCCGGACGGTCCTCCCGACGTCTCGTTTTCTTCAGCCTCTCCTTCGGCGGTCTGACTGCAACTCTTTTGCTGAAAGCAGGAGTTTGGTGGCGCGTGGGACTTTCGGTGTGAGGTAGACCCAGGAACCTCTCAGTCAGCTCCCTAAGGCCAGGTGTGCCCTTGTCACCCTCCCTTCTAACAATGTGCCTCCCTCCCCCATCCAGAGGGGACTTGGGACGAGGGAGCCTGGGGTGGACTTTGTACCCCAGACACAAAGGAAAGAAAGCCAGACAAAGAACTGCCTGAGATGGCCTGCTTCCTACAGAAGCCGCTGCCACTTTTTGCTTTATTTTCCTGTACTGTTTGGCAGTTTTTACAAGAATATATAAAACCCACAAAGATATACATTTTTTAAATAAAATTAAAAGAATTAATAAACTGCGGAGTGGATAACTCTAATCTCTTCCCCCACCTGGGGCTGGATAGAGCTTGGAACAGCCCAGGAAACTGAGGAAAGGGCAGGATCATAAAGAAAATTTCTGACGCTGTCTGGGAAGGGTAGGGCACTTTTTTTTTTTTCTCTTGAAAGCAGAGCGGTGTAGGGAAGAGTTGGAGACGAGCATCCGGGTTTCCCCTCCGGTTTTGACACTCAAAGGGTGGCTGACCTGCCACTAGAAGCCTCGGTTTCTCCACTTGTGAACCGGACATATGAAAAGTTTGCTCGATCGGAGATAATCCAAATTAAGCATTACCTGGCTGGCCTGCCGTAAACTGTTCTTAGAAAACGTGGTTTTTACCCACCACGGGTCAAGTCCTTCCTTTGTGTTTTCAGCCCCTCCCTAAAATCAATATTTACTGTCATCAGCCAGCGTTCTAATGCGAAGGGCAATCCTGCCCTGTCCTGCCCTGAGGGATTTTCGGAGCCTCCGGAGAAGAACAAGGTTAATTTTTGCCTCTGCTGGAGAAAGAGGAAAGGTTCCTTCAAACCCGCTTTCCTTTGGCAAAGTCAGTCCCAGCTCCGTTCACTGATGAAAAACAGATACATAAGTCCTCTCTGGGTCGAGCACTGTAGTCTACCAGGCTCGGGGAGGGTCGCCTGGCAGCTAACAACATCCCGAGTCGAGAAGTCTCAGTAAACGAGCCGCTGGGATTCCCCCACAGCCCACTGGGCTGCACAGAAACTGGGTTTGAGAGACACGTGCGGAAAGCTGCCTCCTACGCACGCGCAAAGGCCCTTTCCCGTCTCCTCTCCCCACCGTGAGCCTGGAACTACAAGTCCCGTCGTGCCTCGCGCCCGGGCCGCCGCGCTTCCGGGCTCTGGCTGAGAACTAAACGGGGGCGCGCTGGGGACCCGCAGGTTTGGGTGTTGAGCGGCGGGGTGAGACTGGGGGCTGGGACGGGGTTTGGAGGGGGGTGTCCTGGAGGGGGTGTGGCCAGTAGGAGCTTTCTGGTCGGGCCTGAGGATCCCCAAGTAAGTGGATGCAGGAGAGAAGTTATTAAGGCTCATCGCCACCCCCTCTTTTTAGGTCAGTTTCCTGCTGCCCTGCCCCAGCCTTGGGGGCGAGCAGGAGTCCTGGCATGACCAAGTGGCCCCCGCTGCCTGCCAAGTGCACGCTGATGGCCCTTGCGTGGTCACGGAAATCTTTCGTTCTCTCCCCAAGTGGTGGATTTGGGTGCTGAATTGGGACAAGGCGTTTTCCTCTTTCTTAAGCATCTACTGCAGTTCTCACAACAGCCCTGTGCGCGGCAAGCACTTCGACTCAGCTAGAAGCGCCCAGTGCGGAAAGCAGCTCAGGGGGGTGGTGCCTGACCGTGAATCTGAGATGGGACACAAACGGAGAGTTTACAACGGCCTCTCCGTGCGCCTTGAAAGGACAGAATTTTTCAAACAGGACCGTAGCCAGTAGCCAACTGCTTCACCTAAAGAAGCCAAGAGAGCCGTTTTAAGCTGTGCTCAGGTTAAAATAGACTCTATGAATATTGCCCTTCTTTAGAACTGGACTCTAGAGATGCTTCTGTATTTTTACCCCTATTTTACAGAGGAAGAACCTGAAATGCAGAAAGGTGAAGTGACTTGCCCAAGTTAACACACCTGATAGGTTCCAGAATAGAGCTTGGCGCCAGTACTGTTGGATTCACAGAAACCGGAATTTGATTGTCCTCCTCTTCAGACTTTCCCCAGGTCATGGTTAGTGAAGGAAAGTGCCTGAACTTCACTGGCTTCTCCTGCCTCCTCCTACCACTCCAGAATAAAGGCTGTGGCAGGAGCGACCTACTTCTCCTTCTCCCTCTTGTACTCCTCTGAGTTTCTTTCTTTTTTTTTTTTTTTTTAA
>JAQZBX010037861.1:0-23617 GCA_029593785.1 Cabassous unicinctus | reverse complement strand
ATATTTATTGAATATAAATATTTACTGTGAGATAAGTCTTGTGCTAGGTCCTGGGGTGCAGAGAGGAATGAGACAAGGTCTCCATACCTAGGAATTCACAGGTCACGGTCTGGCACATAGTAGTTATCTGTTTATGATAGAAAAATCAGAATATTTATGCATGGATTGATAAACAGCTACACGTAAGCCAAGGTTAAACCTGTAGAAAGGAGATCTGAGTGTTTAGGTGAGGTGGGTAATTTTATCCTGCAGTTCAAAAGGCCAAGCTGAAATACTATCTTAACACATTATACTAGTTATCTATGGCTGTGTAACAAATTGTTCCCAAAACTTGGTGGTTTTAAACAAACAAAAAAAGAAAAAACATTTTTGTCTCACAGTTTCTGGGGGTCAGGAATTCAAGTGTGGCTAAGCTGGGTGCCTCTGCCTCGAAGGCTGTCGTGAGGCTGCATGCAAGCTGTTGGCTGGGGCTGCAGTCTCATCTGAAGCCTCAGCTGAGGGAAAATGTGTTCATTCACATAGCTATTGGTATCATTCAGTTGCTTGTCGGCTGTTGGCTGGGGGATACTTCCTCAGTTCCTTGTCACATGGGCGCTTCCCTAGAGCAAACACAACCTGGCAGCTGGCTTCCCTCAGAGCTAACAAGGGAGTGAGAGAGAGGCACATTCTCTTTGTAACCTAATCTTGGAAGTAGCATCCAATTACCTTTGCCATAATCTGTTCATTAGACGTGAACCAATAGGCCCAGCCCACACTCAAGGGGAGTGGCTCATACAAGGACATGAATTCCTCAGTGGAGAAATCATTGGGTGCCATCTTGGAGGCTTCCTACCACACAAATGGAGACCAAAATGAGTAAAGCCCTGAGGCTCCTCAGCTAGGTCCCAGCAGTACGTGGCTGGTTTCACAGCTCCCGACACGGTGAGAGAGCCATCCACACCCACAGGAAAAGCTTCTGCTTCGCCTCCAGGGCAAGCTGCCTGGATGTAGCCACAGAGTTCCTCCCCTCACGCCATTGCCTCGAAGGGCCTCTGCAGAGGAGACATCACAACACCCAGCAGCGCCTGTGGTGGCCTTTACAACTTTTTGGCTGACACAGTCCCCAGCATTACAGCCTGGGGTTTCAACTTCTTTTCTCCCTTCATCCTGGATTTCTCTCTCTCTCTTTTTTTTTTTTTCTTCTTTTGAAGCCTCATTTGTGAAATAGGAGTAATAAACAGCTCTTGCCTCATGAAGGTTTTGTGAGGATTCAATGGCATAACTAGTTAACATATGTAAATTGTGGACTTTTCAGGTGCCAGGTACTCTCCAAGTACTAAGAGTACTCCAGAACTTGTCCCTGTCCCTAGAGTTTAGAATGTAACAAAGAAAACAAAGAAACAAAAAAATCACTGTTAGACAATATGATTGTTAGACAAATAATCATAAGGGGCAAGTATGAGCATCAGTTATATGGACCAATCATAGTGGATATTGGATGTCATCCCAGATCAGGGTTCAGTTCCAGAAGCCTTCTGTGACGCCAGGCAATAAACCTGTTGTTACTTGATCATGGAGAAGTGGGTTGGAGGGCAGGGGTCAGTGTCCCAGGGAGAGCCAAGGCAGTCAGGACTTGGCACTGGAGTGGGCTCAGAGCAATAACTAATCATCAGCAATTACAAAAGGATTTCAGTGTTTTAATTGTATGACTACACTGGTGTGTGCAAGTTTATATCTATTTTCAGGTCTCAGAACAGGCAGTATAGAACTGTAGGGTGGAAGGACCTAACTTGTTTAGAGGAGTTGGGAAAGGCTTCTCTGAGGAAGAGACTCTAGTAAAGACTTGAAAGGCAATAAAGGATATACATCTGAAGAATAAGGGGGAAAGCTTTATAGGCCAAGGGAACAGAATGTGCAAAGATTCTGAGACTGGAGAAAGCATGATATATTCAGAGATCCAAGGAGAGTATAGGAGCACTAAAGCAGAGAGAAGGAGAGAGAGTGGAGTCGCTGTGGGAACATGCAGAGGATTTGGGTAGTGACTTGACAGGCAAAAATAAACTGTTGAAGTGACTTAAGGGAAGGCACGATATTGTCTGATTTTCATTTTCAAAGATGGTTCTAGCTGGAATTCTTAGCACATTGTAAGCATAAGTATGATTATCATTTTTTCCCTGTCTCCCATTGCCTGTGCAAATCCCAAGACACGGGCAGTTAAAGAACACACAAGCTCTGGCTGCCTTCCCTGCTGGGGATCACAAACAAAACTCCTGGACCTTTGGATTCAACTCGCCAGAATCTGGGTTCAAGTTCTCAGAACCAGTCAAGCAGCACAAATTAGAGTACTCCCTAGTTTGAGCAATACTTTAAAGATACTAGCACAACTCCAAATATGGTTTTTCAAAGGATCAAAAACCTGAGTGTCTGTACTGAAACTTGACATCATACCAACAAGGACAGGAGACAGAACCCAGCATTTCTTGAAGACCCATGTCCCAGCCACCTTTCTTAGCATTGTTTGATTTAATCCTCACAGCACCTTCATGAGGGCAGAATCATCGTGGCTATTTCTCAAATGATAAACTAAGGCTCAGAGTGATTACGAAATCCATGATACAAGCTAGTCAACGGAGGTTTCCTCAACTCCCACATCCCTATTAGGAACAGAACGTTCTGACACAGTGTTGGTGTAGAGTGAGGTGTCTCAACTTTAAGACTATTGACATAGGACCAGAGAATGCTTAGTTGGGGAGAATTGCCCTGTGCATTGTAAGACGTTTATTGGCATCCCTGGGCTCTACCCACTAGACGCCAGCAGCATCTCCACCAGATGTGACAACCAAAACTGTCTCCAGACACTGCCAAATGTCCTCTGGAGGGAAAGGGCAACTGCAGTTGAGAGCCACTGATGTAGAGTTAACCGCTACCATAAGGTGTTTACATACAGTCCCCCCAATGGTGGTTCATTTCAGTTTTCCCACTGTGTTCATATCCATCACCAAGATGCACAAGGTGCTCTGTTACTACCCAAGAACTAAAGATTACTGAAAGAGCTACTGTTCAAAGAGGTCTGAATAATAAGATGGGAGCAGGGCCACAGCGAAGGGTTTGTCCAGGACTGTTATCACCAACTCGCACCAGCTGTGACCTTGGCTTCCAGGCTTCTCCGAATTCCTATATAAAATATGACCCGTTTCCCTCTTTTATGGGCAAATGAGGACATGTTTGATGCTCTCTAGTATGGAAAGGAATTTAGAGTTACTCTCTGAGATTTACTCTTCCCTGGTGGCAAGGGAGGTATAACTGGAAGCTAATTTGGGTTGGCTAGCCTCTACTAAACACTCATAAAAATTGCAGATGCCAAGCCATTGTCAGGCATAGTGATGATGAGGTGATTTATTGACTTCTTGGGATAGGACTGCTAAAAATTGGAGATTGAGGGGATTAAGGTAGAAATGGAGTTGGCTTCAAAGATGACTAGATTTTTTCCCACATGCTACCGAATTATTCAAACCCACTTTAGCCCCAACCAGAACCCAAATATTTTCCTGTACATCCAAACATAGATGTATTCCTCAAAGGAAAGAATAGTAATTCAGAAAATAAACCTCAGAGGGAGAATTTGCTTAGCAAATACCTACCTGAACAACTCAATTACACTGAACCTTGATTTTCTCATCTGTAATACTATAATAAGATCAATATCCACCTCACAGCACTGTGATGAGGAGAGGATTACATGAGCTACAACACTAAACTCCTTAGCAAGTGTTGTTCAAAAACCAGTAGTGTAAATCATATATGTCTCCACTGGTTTGCTATAGCCACAAAATGAACCACCACACAATCTGAAAGGCATACAAAAATAAGCATTCATTCAGTGCACAAGAAATGTAGGTTGGCTGGAGTGGGCTGACCTGGGTGGGCACGGTGGGTGATGCTGGCTGGGCTGGCTCATCCTGCTAGAGGGCAGCTGCTCCACATGTCTCTCCTCCGCCCCTCCAGACCAGCGGGCTAGTCTGGGCCTGATCTTCTCACGACAAGGGCAGAAACAGAAAATAGTGAAAGGAGACATACAAGGTCCTTTAAGGCCTAGACTTGGAATTGGTACACTGTCGTCCTGTTGGCCAAAGTAAAGTACATGGTGGAATCCAAAGTCAAGGGCATGGAATTCAGTGTCCTCCTTTAGTGGGGGGAAACTGAAAAGTCACATGAAAATGTGCATGGGTACAGAAAAAGGTAAAAAATTGGGGCCATTAATATAATCCATCAAGATATCTATGGGCTGTACCACAGAAACATTGATAGCTGGTTATGGTTGACTTTTCTTTATTTAAAAATGTTGACTTATTTTACTTCTTTGTGGAATGAGTCTTTTTAATAGAGCAGATTCAGCATTTGACTCATTTCTGTGTTGCTGTTTTATAAGGCAGTATGTTCCACAGTGTCTAATACATAGCAGGGATCCTATAAATATTTGATTAATATAAAGATGACATTACTGACAAGCTCACCAGAGGAAGCTTCAGTCAGACAACAAATATCTATGCAGGCCCTTGGTTAGAAGCACACTTGTAAGTAATGGAGTCACTGGTAGATAAGGTAAATTCATCTCTGACCTTCCAGAGCTGGTGGTCTGGCAAGAAAAACAGGCCTCGTTATCAGTCAGCTTCTGTTAGGTTATGACGCAGGAACAAACAACCCCAAGTTTCAGTGGCTTACAACAATAAAAGCTTATTTATCCTTCATGCTGTGTGCCAGCTGTGGGTTGGGTAGATTCTGCTCCACACCTTTTATCCATGTCTCTTCTTCAACTTTAGATCCAAGCTGGAGGAGCAATCCCCACTCAGGACATGCTGTTTTTGTCATGGAGAGAAAGATCACAGAAGTCAAATCACACAAGAGATCCTAAAGCTCTTCTGGAACATGGCATACATCACTTCCTCTTACATCTCTGTCCAAAGCAAGTCACATGGCCAGACTCAATATAAATGGGGTGGAGAAATAATACTGCCATAGGGAGGCTCTGTAGGTCATGTGATAAAACCAAAGATACATAATCTTCTTAAAGGTAGAGGAACAAATAATTGGAGAAAAAAAGTAAAATTAAAATAAAATCAGCTGTGACTTGTACTACAAAAGAGTAGGATAGGATGATATACAAATGACATCAGAGGGAAATAAACTAATTGAGTAGTCAGAAACCATTCCTGAATAAGGAATTTTTTATACGTTTTTGGACTCAATTTGTTGAGGATTACTACTCTATGTTCATGAGGGACGTTGGTTTGTCATTTTCCTTTCTTGTAATGTTTTTATCTGGTTTTGGTAGTAGGGTAATGCTGGCCTCATAGAATAAGTTAAGATCCTTCTCCTTTTATCTTCTGGAAGGGATTGTAGAGAATTACTATCATTTCTGCCTCAAATGTTTGGTAGAATTCACCAGTAAAACCATCCAGGCTTGGTGCAAGAAGCAAAGTTTAAACTGAGACTCATAAGGTAAGTCATTGTTAACTAGTCAAAGTATGAATGGACATGAATGGAATGTGCAGACAAGAAACCAGCATGTTTTGGGGAAGAATGTAAGTCATCCTTGATGATTACCCCCAAAATCTTAGAGATCTCAACCAAAAGCCCTGATTTCTTTGAATAAAATAGAAAAACAACTATTAGTGTATAATATATAGCAGGGTTCCCATAAATGTTTGATTAATATATAGATGACATTACTGGCTAACATAGTTAATTTTAACTATGTACCAGGTACCACAAGATAAGAATTTTCAAGTGGGCAAAGTGAGGACAGGGCATTCCTGGCAATTGGTAGTGCATGGGAAAGAAAACATAGACGCCTGTGGTCCTCACGGGTGCTTCCCCATGGCTTCCCCATGGCTGCTGAGCATGGGGCACTCAGACGGGCATGTGGGGTTGGAGAGCAGGCAACAAGTCTCCAGGAATGGAGAGCAGGTGGTACTCCCACCCCTGTCCATCAGGCGACATGTAGACGGGGCCACACTGCCAGGACCTCCAGCCCAGTGCCTGGAGGGCAGCACCTAGAGAGAGGGAGTGGGCAGAAGTCCCCTGCCCCATGACTCACTCTTGGCCCTTGGAGCCCCAGCCTGTGCCGAGAAGCTCAGAGCCGCTCAGAAAGCAGTGCCCGGAAGCGCAGCCTGAACTGGACCACGGCCCACTTGGCCCTCCCTTCCCTACAGGAGGCTGGGCCCAGGCAGCAGGTGAGCCTTGCTGGGGCCCTCAGATATCTCCTCTGACAGAGTCATGCCAGTTGAGACTAAGAGGTCAGCTGGTACAAGATGGGGAAACTGAGTCCTAGTGAAGGAGAGGGACTTGCCAAGCCTGCACAGTGAGATGGAAGAAGAGTTGGCAGTCTGACCCTCTCCCAATGTGTAGCAGATCATCCCACGGAGGGTCTCCTTTTGTCAAATGAGAAGAAAGGAGACAGCCTTACTCAAGAAATCAGTCTCCACGTTCTCTGGGTTGACCAAATGGCCTCGCCCAGGGCTTGGCAAAATATGGCCAGAGAGCCAGATCTGGCCACACCATTTACATAACAGTCTGCGGCCACTTTCCGTTTCCAGTGGCTGAACCGAGTAGGTGCAACAGAGGCTACATGATCTACAGAACCTAAAATATTTACTATCTGGCCCTTTACAGAAAAAGCTTTTTGGCTCCTAGTTTAGCCCAGTGGGTCTCAAATGTCAGCATGCCTGAGAACTTGCTGAAGAATTGATAAAAGATAGTGCATTGGAGTGGGATCCAGGCATCTGAAGGTTAGCGAAAGTCACAGGGGTTAGATGTAGGTGGCCCAGGACCACTCTTTAAGAAACATTGGTCTATCCTTGGGTCAAGGGAGGGAAGGCTGGGCCCAGGAGCACCCAGGCTGCAGCTGGCCTCTGCTGAGCAGGACCTGGAAGCTTCTCTATGGAAGTCCAGGGCGCAGGTCCTGGCTCACTGTGGTCCAGAGACCCGCCAGTCCTCCCGGAGGACTCAGTTTACTCCAGAGCGCTGGGGAAAGCCCTGGCCAGAGAGAGAGGCACCACCCTCTCTTAGCAGCAGGCTCTGCTGGGGCCATTTCCCTCCTAGGCCTCAGTATTCTCGTCTCTAAAATGAGCCGTTGAGACTCTGAGTTTGCAGAGACGCCTTTCCACTCTACGTTCTCTGATCTAAGGTGTCCAGTTATATGCTAATGCCAACATCACTGAAACCCCCCTGATGTTGGCAGGACACGAAGAAAGCAACGAAGTGACTCATCATCTGCTTCCTAACCACCAGCTCGTTAGCCACAAAGTTCACGAAGAGCGACTAAGGGGAAAGTTGGGGCTGAATGTTGTGTAGAAAAACCTGGGCGTCCTTCATCACCAGCAAACATTACTTAATGTTATTAGCGATTGGACTGCAGTTGTTTTGCTGGGAGCTGTTAGGCTTCACACTGCCTGAGAGGCCTCGAGACCACAGAGAAGAGATGGCAGGCCCTGCCTTTGAGGAGCTCACGCTGCAGGGGAGCCTGTTCCTTCTGGTCCTTGCATGGTTCCCTGCTGTAATCTGACCCACTCTTTACGGTAAAAGACAGGGGCATGAATGCTTTGTGCGAATTCAAGACACATGAGCATGTTTCCGTATTATTTGTCTTAGGTAAAAAAATAAATTAATTTAAATATACACCAATAGAGTCCTGGTAGTTAATTAATAAAAGACTTTCAAACGATAGGACAATCCGCAACCATCAAAATTTATATCTACAGCAGTATTTTTCAGCCTTAGCGCTATTGACATTGGGGGCTGGCTACTTCTCTCGGGGGGGGGGCGGCTGGCTCTCCTGTGCATTGTAGGATGTTGAGTGGCATCCCTGGCCCCCACCCACTAGATGCCATGAGCAACCCCCTCCAGTTGTGACAATCAGCCAAATGTTCCCTGGGGTGCAAAATTGTCCTCATTTGAGAACCACTGGTCTACCGTGAATTTTTAATAATCTTAGAAATAGCATGTGCTGTCATAGGCAAGAAAAACAAGAAACTTATAATTACACAGATAGTTTGAGCTAATCTATGTAAAACAATAAAAGAAGGAAGAGGAAAAGAGGAAAAGTAAGGGAGGGAAAGAGTTGGGAGGAAATGAAGAAAAAAACAGAAATAAAAAGGTCTGAAAGGAAAAAGTTTAAAAATAGTTCCTTCAAAGTGGTGAGATTCTAATCAGTTAGATTTTTCTATGATGTTTTCAGTATTCTACAGTGACTGTGTATCACTTCAATAATCAAGGAAAGTCTGTAAAAAACAAACAAGCAAACAAACAAACAAACAAAAAACACTTGAAAAACCAAGAAAATGCACTAGGAGAGAAGCTACTTCTGCTCTCTGTGGACAGAGCGTGCTTTCTTGGCTTCCCATCCCTGAATTCAGACGCATCTCGGGCCCGCAGGCATGGGCAGGCTCGGTCCTTCCAGGTCTCCCGCCAGGAGGGCGTTTTAACAGTTCAGGGCAAAAGGAGTTTCCCCAACCCTCGGCAGCCGTCAGGGAGTCCCGGGAACAACCATAAACGCTTTTGCTGCCTCACCCCATTGCCGTCTTCTAGGTCCTCAGACTTTGGGAATCTGCCCCCTCCCTCCTTCTTCACGGCTGAAGAACAGGAGGCTCATAGGGTTCCTTGTACAAGACAAGGGGGCAGGCGGGAAGCTGCGTAAGTTTTGGAAACGGACGAAGGTGGCTTTTTTCAAGCCCTGAGCCCCCTTCCCCATGACCTTTACGACCTTGGGGGAGTTACTCCGTTCTTTAGCCTAAAATCTTCATTCATTAAATAGACATAATATAGGGGACCTTCCAGCATTGCTGGAAGGACTCAACAAGATGGGCCCTGGAAGAGGAGGTGAGTTCTGTCTTCCGGGGTCCTCCCCTCTGACAGCTGGCCGTCACCAGGTGCAGGATTCCAGTCCTGGTTTTCCACATCCAGTGAACTTTGTACGGCTGTCGTTTGGTAAAAGGGCAAGCACATGCTCTTCAGCAGTTTGCTAGAAGAAAATTTTCTCATCTAGGAAAATAGAAGATGATTACTCAAGTGCCTTCAGGAAGTGGTAATTTTTTTTTTTTTTTTAATTTTTCCATCCTTAAACATTTCATTTACAAATCAAACAATCTCACAAATTTAAGATTAAGAAAGGACTAGGTCCTTTTCTAAATTCCTCTTCTCTGAGCCTCAATTTCTTCACCATGAACTGGAGATAATGATAACTGCTTCTCGATATTGCCAGGTCTCCACAGCACGCACAGGCAGAGAGCCGCCTTCGCATGCTGCCCGCCTCCTGGTAAGTGCTCAGTGAACAGTCACTCTTCCAAAGAAGGCCACAGAAGGAAGAGTGGGTCCGGAAATCATGCAGGAAATTTACCCAATAACTCACTGAAAAAAATCACATCCGTTAGTCCTGATGCAAATGAATATTTGGATTCTCCCTCTCTAGCACACACCACATAATGTAAAATGCAGGGAGACCCTACATTATACAAATGATGGAGGTCTGACATTTCTGTCCACTTTGTTTCTCACTCTGGTTCCATAGGCACCGGGCCTCTGGTGTCAAATGCCAGCTTCCTGGGATGATTCCTTATCTCTTTTCCGTGAGGCTGGAAGGAGGCATCCTGGGAGAAAGCCTGTAGTAAATCCAGTGTTAAAGGGTCCATTCACTCAATCCTGGAGCACATTCTGAGGTTATAGGTCGCTGGCCCATGACCAAGAACAGACAAGCATGGCTCTTGCCAGCCCCCATGCCAGCTCCAGAAGGTACAGTCCTGCAACTTGAGAGACCCAGTGCCTCCCACCATTGTAGGCACTGAGTTCGTCACTGTGAACTCCTCATTTTGACTCCAATGTTATGTTGGGAAAGTTATCTTCTAGAAAAGCAAATAAGAAGACGGCCCCTTGAGTCCTAAGGGCCCTGTCTGAGGCATGCACACTGCTCCAGGAGAAATGGAAAGCAGCTGTGAAACTCTAGCTGCTGCTCAGGGACGTGAGGAGGAAGCCCCAGGGCCTGTGAGGCCTCCCTCTGGTCGTCACGGACCTCAGAGTGACTTTGGTTTCCCAATGATAAGATGGGAATGCATTTCTCCATGCCGGTATTACTCTGCTGTCCACTGTGTCAGCAGAAGTTCTGAACATCTAAATTCTAAAGGAAAGGCTCCATGCATCCAGAAGTTGGCTCAGTATGGGGAACAACTGCTAAAGGATATTTCTGGGCTGCCTTGTACATTTTTGCAGTGTATAGGTGGAGCTCGGGGGAGAAAAAACAAAACATAGATCATTTAAACTACTTATGAGAGGGGTAAAAAAGAAGCCTGTAAGATTCCAGGAAAATTTAGATTTGCACTTAGATTTCAAATATTTTAATGGAAAAATGATGGAAATGTATTTATTTCTTCTTAGAATGAAACTGATTTCAAGCAAGATATAGGAGAAAATGAAAACTTGTGTTTCTTAGTGTGCCAAGTCTAGGCAAGAGAGAAAAAATAAGAGGGGAGAAGGGAGAGAGAAAGAGAGAGAAAGGGAGAGAGGAGAGAAAGAGGAAGGGAGCGAAGGAGGCAGGGAGGGACAGGGCCCACTTCTCCAACAGAAGGCACAGTGTCTAGATCTCACAATACTTTTTGGGGCCCACAAAAATGTTTTAATTTTAAATTCTTTTAAAATCAAGAAAAAATGAATATAATAAAAATGAGTATGAAACCTAGGGTATAGGTTATTAGGAGATAAGAGGAGGGTTGAAAAGAACTACTGATGATTAATGTATGTAGAAGTCTTAATTATCTTGACTGTTAAAGTGTGGAAATGGATAGAGTTGATGGTAACACATTGTAGTGAGTAGCAGCAGGTTTATAAATGGGACTGTGGCTGAAAAGGGTAGTCTGGGGAAGTAATGTCAGTTGAAAGAAAGCTAAAGAATAATCTAGGGACTGAATAACACCGTGAACCCAGTGGTGGATGAGAATTGTGGTTGAGGGTACAAATGCAAGAGTGTCCTTCTGTGAGCTAGAGCAGATGTACATCACTATTGCAGGGTGGTGGGAATGTGGAGAAGCATGGGAAAAAATACAATTGGTGTGACCTATGGAGTGTGGTTAACAGCAATACTATAATGTTCTTGCATCAATGCCAAAGATGTACATATTGGAAGTATATGGAAAAAGTGTGCCAAATGTACGCTATGGACCATGGTTGGTGGTAATAGTCTGATGATATTATCTCATAATCTGTAACAAATGTTCCACCACAGTGTGGTGTGTTGGTGAAGGGGTATTGTATGGGAATCTACACATGTGCATGATTGTTTTGTAAGTTCACAACCTCTGTAATAAAAATATATTTTAAAACATAGAGTGCGTTGGTGGAAAAACACACCAAATGTAAGATAGGCACTATAGTTAATAGTAATATTTTGACGATGCTCTTTCATAGTTTGTAACAAATGTTTCACAACAATGCAAAGTGTTGGTGGAGGGGTGATGTATGAGACCCCTGTATGATATTATGCACGTTTATTTTGTAAGTTCACAACCTTTACTATATACTTATTGTTTATGCATGTTCAAGTATAAATGATATACTTCAATAAAAAATATAATTTAAAAAATGAATATGCAATACTGAATTCAGCCTGGATTATATTTGTCTACACCATCACAGTATGATTTTTTTAATTGCCTCTTATGGAGGAAGGGGCCCAAGGAGGCAAAAGTGCTTAGGGATCATGAAAGCCATAATTCAGCCCAGGGGAGAAGGGATGAGGAAGCGGAAGGAGGGGAGAGAGGGGAGGACATATGAACGGACGTAGGAGCTGACTGAAATTTTGAGCATGGTGATATTGGTTGTTAAAGATTCTTCCAGCAGCAGCTCCTGTGTTCATTATCTAGTTAGCAGGCCTGGTCCGGTGACCTCGGTGCAATTACTGAAGGTTGTACTTTAACATTCCAGTGACCATTAATGCACAAGACAAAGATTTACAAAGGCAGTGAGTTACTTTAAATATTAGTGTTTCAGTTTTACTCATCCAGTGCTTCCCTTCCTAGTCTCCGCAGTCATGCATTTGTGGGTTTAGATTCCATGAATCCTTTCAAACCAGATGTATGATTACTAAACTTCAGGGAGGTTGAAAAAGGAGGCAAAATCTTCACCAGAATGGCGGGCTTCCTTTTTCTAATATCGTAATTGCTGGATCTCATCGCTGTTTTGCTGAGTAAGGAGCCACTGCTCGTCAAGGAACGTATATACGCTTAGCCTCCCAAGGCACCATCCAGCCTTTAAAGTGGCTCGTGTTGTCATTTTCATTTTCACTCTCCCGGGTCCAGGTAGCTGACCACCGCCCCTGGCTTCCACCTTCCACGAGCAGAACCCCGGGGACTGGAACCCTTGAAGAAAGTTTGTAAAGCTTTCCCCTCTGGAAAGCCAGAGGCTCAGTCCATAGACAAGGACAAACAGCCCAGCTGATCGTGACTGAATGCAGGAAAGAAGTGACAGCAAGACTGTGTGCTTTCAAGTTTGCCTCCAGTATAGGAAAGCGCCATGAAACCCAACTCAACCATTTGGTAGGCGGGCAACTACTCAGGCAAGCCCTCTGTGGCCCCGTTTCCTCATTTAGAAAAGTGACAAGCAGTGCCTTCTGTGCAAGGTTATTGTCAGGACTAAAATTCAACTCTACTCGTGATACTTAGCACATTGCTTGACAAGTATTAGGTATCCAACAATTAGTGACTGTTATCTTTACTACTGTTATTTAACATTTAGTTCTTTCCCTTGACTATTGAAAAGATGATGCGGATTTTACAAACTATTCTTAAAACTATAAAAAAGGAAGAAATCACTCATAATTACACCACCAAAAAGCAACTGATTTGACATTTTGACATCACTTTCCCAACAATATATTTAAAAGCATTTGAGATACAAACTATTGACACTGATAGGAGGGATCACCAAGGTTGCTGGATTCAAGACCAATAATACAAAATTCCATTTTGTTCTTATTTCCCAACACCCTGCAATTAGAAAATGTGTTATTAAATTAGATGTAACTTACAATGGCAAAGAAAACAATAATTACTTAGAGGAAAAATGTGCATGATCTTTATGAAAAATTAGAAAATGTTACAAGTCACAAAAGAAAGTGTCAGTATTTGAAGATACATGTCATGGTCAGGGATGAGTAGATTACAATTTGGCAAATCTTTCCAAATTAATCTATAAATTCAAAGTAATTACAAAGGGGAACTTGAGAAACTGATCGTAAAATTTCAGATGGAAGAGGAAGGAGGCAAGACTAGTCCAAGGACTTAGCAGACGTCAAAGTGTATTATAAACCTATAGTAATTTAATGTGGCATGGCTATAAGGAAAGAAAAAGAGACTAATGGGATTGAATAGAGTGCCCTCAAACCGACTCAAATCACTTGTGGAAACTTGGCATGGACAGAGTGGGCAAAGAATTCAGTAGCAAAAAAACTGGAATACATAATCACCCCAGTGCAGCTGGTTTTCTAAAGGATAAATAAATTAGATCCCTACTTTACTTCATACACACAAAAAAATAACTCCAGATAGATTAATGACATAAATGTGAAAAGCAAAATTTTAAAAATTTAGCAGAAAATATGAGATTATCTTTACGTCTTGTGATAGGAAAGAATTTCTCAAATGCAACTCAAAAAGTACCATCTTTAAAGGAAAAGTTGATACATGTGCCTACACTAAAAGTATAATATTCTATACAGTAAGAGACACAGTAAACAAAGTTAAAAGACCACAGAGAAGATAATAGCAATACAATAATCCTCAAAGGGTTGTATCCAGCATATTCTAAATCAATAAGGAAAAGGCCAAAAATAAAATGAGCAAAATAGTTTATAAGCAAGTCATTGAAGAGAAAATCCAGAAGAACAATAAGTCAGTGAAAAGATGCTAAATCTCACTAGCAATTAAGGAAATTCAAAGCAAATCAGTAGTAAGCTACCATTTCATACCTATCAGATAATCTAGAATTGAAAAGTCTAGCAATACCCAGTGTTGTCAAGATTGCAGACTAAAGTGAATTCCCACACTTTGCTGATGGGAGTGTAAATTTGTACAATCACTCTGAAGAGTTATTTTGCAAAATCTAGTGAGACTGAGGATGCACATAACTGAGACCCAGAAATTCCACACCTAGGAATATTGCCTGGAGAAACCTTTGCACATACATATGTGACGTGTTGTGCTGGAATGTTAACTGCAGAGTTGCTTATAATAACCCAAAGTGGGAAGCAACCCAGGTACCTATCTATAGGAGAATGGGTAAATAAATTGTGAAGTACTCATACAATGAAACACTCTTCGGCAAAGAAAATCAATCAACTAGAAACACATGCGTTAAAATGAATTCATATTCAAAACACCATATTAAATGAAAAAACGAAAGTTGGAGAAGTCAAATACATAAAGCTTAAAATATACAACACAGTATTATATATTGTTTATGGGCATTTATATATTTAAAGTATGGAAATCATGAGACAAAATGATAATCAGGAAATTCAGGATAATTTGTTACTTCTGACAGGAGGGGGAGAGGAGTGGAATGGGGGCAATTTTAACTCTCTTTGTAATGATGTGTTATTTTGAAAAAAACATATGAAAATGAAAATGGCCAAAATAAGAAGATACATTTTAACAAATCTGAGTGGCAACTGCATTGGCTACCTCATATTAGTCTCTGTATTATGCTAATTGCTTGAACTATTTCACAGCACATTGAGTATGCATGTTTTAAAGAATATTGCAAATGTCTACTACAACTGCAGTTAAAGGAATAAAATCCAATTGTTCAGAAATATGCCAAAGGAAAGGCGTATTGGTAGGGAAATAAAAGCCTGGGGGACAAATTGCTTCTCAGGGATGGACCCCTAAAAGGAAAAGCAGAGTTCTTCTTGACTTGCTGATACCTACCGGAAACATCTATTAAATTTCAAGCATTTGTATATGGAACCATGGCCCGGGGACCCAGAGTCCAAAGATCGTCCTCCTCCCCCAGCCAGTGTTTTCCCTCCTCTCCTTACATGGTGCTGGGAAGAGCATTCACAGTATCTCATTTTGAATTCTACCTCCATGTTTGTTTTGTGTTCATTTAATTCTTCCTTGTTCCTGGCATTCAAAGAATATAAAATTTCTTATAAATACAGACATACTGTAAGGTTTTGAAAACTGCCACCCTACCAATAAACTATGAACAGCACAAACAAGATGGCACCAGGTGTGAGGAAAATATGCAGGTGGAGTGATTTACACTTGGGATTTGACTCTGAGCTTCCCTGAGGCCACAGCAAGGAGGGAAATATGACCAGTTCCAAGATTTGTGGTATCCAAAAGGCAAAATCAATGCGTTTGGCCGGGGAAGCCCAGCAGTTTCAGGAGGTTAAGATCTGAAAGAAAACTTTCCCTCATTATAGTAAAAATAAATAATGAGGACCAAAACTATCTATCCCCACACACAGCTTGGACACAATGTACTACTCACATTACATTATCCTAACTCTACTATTCCATGGTCTTCATTTTATCATGTCTTTGCTGCTCAGGGAGACTCTTGCCCAAGCAAAGGGCTTAATTGTTCGTTACAGGAACTTCCCTCAAAGACCCACCAACTCTTCAACGGAAAGCATCAACAGAAGACTGGTAGGCTAAGAAAGTTTGATTCTTTTTATAAAATGCTTCAAAAATCCTACAGTATCCTGTGGCGATACTTACCCAATCCTAAACAAGCCCCCACATCGAAAAACCCACCTTAAACCAAACTTCCAATTTTCAATAAATTCAGATCTTCCAGCCTCTCTCCAAGATGCTGCCTGAGTTCTGTCAAGGGGGCATTCTCCCTTACCACGCAAGCAGTGAGCTCGGCTTTGTCTTATCAGCAGCTTGTGCTGGCAAGGTTTGGTGAGCCGGCATTAGACAGGAATTAAAAAACGTATCTCTGCAAGAGAGTAAACAACCTCTTTCCTTTTTCTGGAGCTGTTGAAAAAAACAACTTTCCAGGGCCAAGAGAATAAAAAGCCTTTGCAATTGCTCCCAGGACCGAGGAGCTGAGTAGGGTCCCTCCCTTCCCAACAACAAGGAGCCTGTCGCCTTGGCAAGCAGCCCCCAAGGCTGACACGCAGCTCTTTCTCCTCTGAGGTCCTTCCTCAGGGTTCCAGCCCAGCTGGGTTCTTGGAGCTTTCTGGATCCCTGCAGGAGGGTTTGGGCACATCTGTGACTCTGCCGGGCTGGACACTCTTGCTGAGAGTAATCAGGGTAATTATGGGCTCTCGGCTTATTGTCCTGACTCTTGAGGGCTCTTCAGCACCAGGGGAAGGTAGCAAGTCAGAAAGCATTCTATTCAGGCGTCCCCCCACTGAGGAAGAGCTGGAGAAGGCTTCCAGGGTGGCTTCTCAATGTGTACTTCAAAGTTTCATAAGAAGAAGAAGGAAAGAGTTCTGTTGCTCTGTCAAAGTGGTGTAAGAGATGTCATTTCTAAACCAAGGTGGGTCGTGCAGTGTCTCTCAGAGCTTGACTGCTGTAGCTCTTACCCCAGCCAGAGCCAATTATTTGGCAGGGATGGAAAGAGGGACAGGAGGGAAACAGGGCATGAAAAATAAAGATGCCAAAGCTTCACCCCAAGGGATTTTGATTTCATTGGTCTGGGGAAGAGGCTGGTCACAGACAGCTCTGAAAATTTCTTCAGGTGATTCTAATGTGCAGCTTTGGTGAGCCCATTGCCCTTTTGTGCTCATGTGCTTGTGAGGCTCCAAATTTAGATCAATAAACTTTTTCCACATTTATTTGACCCTAGTACCCCTTCTTATCCATCTCACCTTGGTAGGATGAGTGTAGTTTTCAGTAGAAGGCATATTTAGAACTTGGGGTTTTTCTGACACAGGTAGAGTTTCCTTTGGGTGGAAAAAGTATATACTATGGGTGTTCCCCTCCAGTACAAGGAAATGAGTGCATTACTCAATTTCAGATGATATTAATAATACCAACAATTGACACTCACGGATTTCTAAAAATTTTGCATTCATCATCTCAATGAATCATCAAGCTATCTCTAAATACTTGGTATTGGTTTTATCCATACTTTGAAGATGAGCAAACCGAGGCTCAGAGAGAGCAGGTAACTTGCCCAATGTCACACAGCTAGCAAAAGTCAGAATCCGGATTTGAAGCGCATTTGTGTGCCTTCTGTGCCTGAATTTACAGCAGAATTCTACTGTCTCCATTAGAAAAGATGTGTCCTTTCTGCCAAAATATGGGTTCTAGAATTCAAGTACCTATCTCTTTTCCATGAAGCGTCAAGACGTCCATTTTTTTCTGTCTCTGAAATGAGTTCCACTAAAATAGCAGTTCTGAATCCTGGACCCTGTAGTTCTGTGCAGTTTGTCGTTAGCCAATGTCCCTCTTTAACCCCCATCCTGTACCGAGAAGAAAGGATGGCCAATGTCTTCCAAGTTCCTGGACTCCCCACCAGGAAGGCAGCGTGGGACCCCCCAGGGACCATTTGGCAAGCCTCACCACGTGCAGGCTGGACCACGTGGTCGGCCGCCAAGGCCTGCACGGGCCTCTATGCTGAGTGATTTGCAATCAGTTGCGAGTGATTACACATTGTTTCTCCTTGATAGACAAGCGGGAGCCCTGACAGGATAATGAGATACAGCTGATGGGAATCACAGCTGACTGGCGCCAGCGAGCCAGGCCCGCGCGCACAGCCCTCCAGGGCTGCAGCGGAGTCCTCCCCACAGGCAGAGGCCAGGAGCAAATCCGTGGGATCTTAATATGAAGCTATCCTGCAGTGCCCAGAGAAATTGACTGGAGGGTGCCCTAGTTAAATAGTAGACCATGGACAAGAAGAGGAAAAGGGCCTCCCTCTGGGCAAACCACAAACCCTCCCAGCCCTGGGCCCCAGGTAGCCCTCCCAAGAGGAGAGGGTGGCCTTGGGAGAGGAGTGGGATCCGGGACATCAGAGGATGGGGTCTCTTTCTCTTACCTGGAACATTACCTGTGCAGCGCTGGGAGGGAGGCTGGTTGTTTTTCTCGCTGTGCTCAATGAGAGTAGCTGTTCAAACTATCTTTCCATGGATCGGTACGCTAAGGGCCGACTAGAGCCCTGTTTCCCCTTCTGCTGTTAAGGAAAAACAGCTGTTTGTTTAAATTGAGGTCTCCTTCTTCCATGAGAGTCATTCCCACCTTCCCAGTAAGAGAAAATGGGCTCGAATTTCCCCAGCCTCGAGCCCCAGTGGCCTACCTGGGGAAGGTACTGATTTAAGCTTCAGGTTCCATGGCCCTTCCCAGTGGACGTGCAAAGAGAACCACAATAAAAGAGCCTGTTAAGAGCTCGGCTCTGGTTTCAGATTCGTAACCCAGGTTCCATCTCCTGCACGGCTCCTGAAGGACTTGTTGGAAACATTTATTATAAAGGAGGTAGCATTTGGCAGATCGGTGATTGGCCGGTGAGTGAATAAAGAAAATACAAACAAATTGCAAACAGTTCAAATGAGTCACACCCTTGGTTAAACTGTTAGTTTTTGCTTTGCTTTGCTTTGCTTTGCTAGCAGCTTAAAAATAATGCTTTTTTAATTAAACTTTTTATTTTGGGAAAATTGTAGAAATAATACTGAGAGCTCCCACATAATCTTGACCCGGTTTTCCCCAATGGTGACCTCTTGCAGAACTATAGTATAATATCACCACCAGGACACTGACATTGATACAAGCCACTGATGCTATTCAGTTTCCCCTGCTTTACTTGTGCTCGTTAGTTCTGAGCAATTTCGTCACATGCTGGTCCTGGTATCTAGCAGTACATCAAGGTACAGAGCAGTTTCCTCACCACAAGCAGCCCCATGTGGCCCAAACTGACCTCACCCCCTCCCTAACCTCCAGCAACCACTAATCTATTCTCCATTTCTATAATTTTATCGCTTTGAGAATGCTATATATATATATGGAATCATACTGTATATAACATCTGGGGGTTGACTTTTTTCCATTCAGCATAATTCTCTGGATTCATGCAAGTTGTTGCATGTATAAGGAGCTCATTCCTTTTTTTATAAAATTTTGTTGAACAATATCATTCACACATGAAGATACATAAACAATGAGTATATAGTAAAAGTTGTGAACTTACAAAACAAACATGCATATCATCATACAGGGTTCCCATACATCACCCCACCACCACCACCTTGCATTGTTGTGAGACATTTGTAACAATGAAAGAGCATTGTGAAAATATTACTACTAACTATAGCCCATATCTTAAGTTTGGTGAATTTTTCCCCAACTCACACGATTATTAACACCCTGTATTAGTATTATATATTTGTTATAGTTCATGGGAGAATGTTCTCATATTTGTTCTGTAATCACATTCCGCCTTCCACCACTAGATTCCCTGTCGTAAAACTCTATGCTTCATACAATCCATTCAGTGTGTACTCTCAGTAGCTCTTATTTTCATCACAGAGTTGTGCTGTCACCACCTCAGTCAATTTTAGAACATTTTCATGGCTCCAAAAGGAAAAATCTCATACCATCTTATACCCCCCTATTTTTGTCCCTTAGAATTAATATAGGTGTCTTCTTTGACATTGCTGCAAAATATTACAATGTTACTGTTAACTACCATCCGTAAGTTACATCCATTGTAATTTCCTTTTTATTGCCGAGTAGCATTCCATGGTGTGGATGTACTGCAGCTCGTTTAACCATTCGCCTATGGAAGGACCTCTGGGTTGCTTCCACTCTGGGGCCATTATTAAAAGCCGCTGTGGATATTCATGTATAGATTTTCATGTGAACATATGTTTTCATTTCTCTGGTATCAATGTCCAAGAGTGCAATGGCTGGGTCATATGGTCATTGCATGTTTAGTTTTATAAGAAATGGCCAAACTGTTTTCCCATGTGGCTGTACATTCTCTAGTCCCTCCAGCAATGTGTGAGAGATCAGTTTCTCCACATTTTTGTCAATATTTGGTATTGTCAGTATTTTTATTTTAGCCATCGGATAGGTGGTAGTGACAGCACATTGTGGTTTTAATTTGTATTTCCCTAATGGCTAATGATGTTGAACATCTTTTCATGTGCTTATTTGCCATCTGTATAACTTCACTGAAATGTCTGTGTCTTGCCTGTTTTCTGATTGGATTGCTTGCTCTTTCACTGTTGAGTTTTGAGAATTCTCTCTATATATTCTAAACGCTAGTGCTTTGCTGGAAATGCTGCTTGCAAATCTTTTCTCCCAGTTATAGCTTATCTTTTCATACTCTTAACAGGGTCTTTCACAGATCAAAAAAGTTTTAATTTTGTGAGGTTCCCATTTGCCAACTTTTCCATTTATGGATCCTGCTTATGCTGTCAAGTCTAGGAACTCTTTGCCTTGCTCTAGATCCCAAAGATTTTCTCCTATATTTTCTAAATTCTTCTAGTTTGGTATTTTATATTTAAGAACGTGATCCATTTTAGTTAATTTTTGTATAAGGGTTGAGGTTTAAGTCAAGGGTTGTTTTTTTCTGTTGTTTTGTTTTTTCCCTGCCTATGGGTGTGCAATTGCTCCAGCACCATTTGTCAGAAATCCTATCCTTCCACTGAATTGTTTTGATGGCGTTGCCAAAAATCAACTGGGGTAAATCTTTGTTAATAAAGAATTGGTTTTCAAAGTTTAAGTGAAATTGAAAGTTTCAAAACAGTGTGTACAGCATGCTCTCATTTTAATTTAAAAACCTAAGTACCCATGTATCCATATATCCATATATACATGCTTATGACGAGGTTTACTGTGGCTAGCTCTAGGGAGTTGAAGTAGGGGGATCTTCACCTTATATCCTTAAAGATAATGGCTAGTTTGTTGAGCATTTATTTACAGCATGTTACCATTGATAAGATCCTAGAGTAATGAAATGATGATGATGATGACAGTGACAAGGACTCAATTATGACTAACTCTTATTTAGCCTGCCACTGACCTTAAGTGCTCTACATCTATCCTCTCACTTACTTATCACAACAGCCCTGTGAGTTAACTTCTGTTGTAATTCCTACACTAAGGTAAGGAAACAGGCTGGAGAAGTCAAGTTGTGTGCTCATGGCCACAGAACAAGAAAGCTGCAGTTGACACTCTGAACTCCTGCATTTCACTGTCTGCCTTTGTGCTGTTTGCATTAACTGCCAACAGGAAGGCTTGTGTTTTGTAATTACAAAGGGGAAAAAACGATAGCTTAAAATAATTCTACCTGATTTGCAAAAGAAAAGGCACATCTTCTCTTTGATTGATTTAGCTGAAATATCCATTTGTCTATTGTATTTGGTCTATGTGAATATTCTCTTTAGGACTTTCAACCTTCAACAAACATCTAGTTTCTAGACTATTCTAGTGCCTTACATTTCATAAAAAGAAATCATTTTAAAAGAATATCTTTCTTTCCTAAGAATTGTGTTTGGCTGGTTTCCGATGGCTCCTGAGAATTGAGCGGTCTCTACAATGTTTCCTCTAAGTTCCAAATAAACAAGGCACAGCCAGAAGTCTCCACAGCTGGATATGCCCCAAAGGCTCAAGGCTTTATGGCCCAAAGTCCCCTCTCCAGAACGTACTCAAAGGCAAACAGAAAACATTCTTTACATATTTCTGGTTTAAGAAAGAAAAATGCATTTATTCCTTTTATTAAGTAGCAAGCCCCTAGAAAGGAAATAGTAAATAAGTGTTAGAATGTGCATTAATTCAAACGCATAAGGATTCACTGGGCTAAAAACACTCTGCAATAATCCCAAATCCTGCAAATGAAGGAAAATAGGGACTTTGGCATAAAATCTCAGAATGGGCTCCCTTAATCCAATTACTTTAGAATCACTGGCACCTCCTCACATTATCAAAATTCTACCAAAAGAGAGAGAGCGAGAGAGAGAAAGAGAGAGAAAAGAAAATTTAAAGATAAAAGCTTAAAAAGTACAATTATTGTTTAAGTGCTTCTAGTTCTACCAGGATATATTTCTTCCATTATTAATATTCTTTCCATTCTGAAGACCACTGACTTAATTTGGGCTCATGTCCCTTGTTTCATAAATTCTTGTAAAAATCTTCTGACTTCTCTTCCTAATCCTAGTCTCCTTCCTCTCCAATCCATCCTACACATACTGTCGGGTCAACTAATAAAACACAGCTCTAACCATGGGATTCCCTTGCTCAAAACCCTTCAATGGCTTCCCACTGCCTGCTGACACAAATATGAACTCTGCAGTTCAGAATTCAAGGATATCCACAAAATTGCTCTGATCCAACTTCTCCTGCCTTTTCTGTCACACTAGCCTTGACCCACCATCACTGAGCTGAACCTGGAGCATGGGGGTGGGTGACTCTCTCCATGCCGGCCTTCCCACACGGGTGCCTTTCCTCCGGCTGAGCCCTCAGCCTGGGCTGTCGCCGTTCCGAGCCCCTCCCCCCATAAATTTTTTTCTTGGTTTTCTCTGGATTGGATGAGACATTGAACATTATCTAATGGGAATTCCGCACCCTTGCATAGCTGATTGCCATGGATAAGCACTTCCATGCTATTCTTAGTAAATTTGTGTCCTTTTTACTGATGAGGAAAAGTTCTGTAGTCCAAATGCCAAGGTGTTCCCCAAGTGAATAAATACATGCAGATCAAAACTCCCGGGCCAGGACTGCAGCTCCCTGAGGTCCAGGATCACACTTGTCCTCAACTCTGTATTTTCAGGCCCAGTACAGTGGCTGGCTTGGAGGTGGTACTCAGTCAGTGCTAGTCAAGCTGACCCTTCACTCCTGTCCAGCGGCTTCTAGAGAAGGATGACCTGCACACTTGGTCAGCGAGAACAGAGGAGCAGTGCATTCCTGAGCAGTGAAACACTCCACCCCGCAGGACTGACCCAACCCTTTTAAACAGAAGAGAACCGGTAATGGAGGTGGGAAGAAAACTTTTCTTACTTCTCTCTATATATCAATATATATATTAAAAAATATATATATATATAAATTGACTTGGCCAAGATAGGAGAAGCCCTCCCTCTATAAACAACTATAAAAACTATACAAATATCTATGAAATAATTATTTATAGATATTGGACAAGAGACAGTGAAGGGTTATATTGGCATCCTGCCTTGTACACACTTTTCTGTACCGTAGAATGGAGAGAGACCCCAGACCTCCCAATTTCGCCGAGCTGACCCCTTAGAAATGGCAAGTTTGGTGCCACTGATGTGGCTGGAATTGGTGGGGCAGGTTACTAGAAATAAGGAGATGGGCAGAGAAAAAGTCCCAGAAATTTCTGTAGCTGTACCCTTTAATCTTTGGCCAAAAAATGAATTGCACACACATAAGGCAAGATTCAGCAAGCCTAGACAAAGTTTACTACTGTGTAAAGAACAATTTCCAGGGGGCTGTGAGCCAAACTACTATTGTATCTGGCCAAGAGCTGGTTGACATTCTGGTTCCAGCCAGCCAGAGTGCAAAGAGGCATCTAAGAATGCCCTGCATATTTAGTAGAGACTGTGTTTGGGGAACAGGGCTAGCTGCACTCCAGGCAATAAGTTCTCAAAGTGTGGTCAGCACACCCCTGAAGTTCTTAGAGA